>QANX01001414.1:33825-96391 GCA_003254975.1 Ochetophila trinervis
TATATATATATATATAGATATAGTGTGTGTGTATCTATATATAAGAGGCTGGAGATAATTATATGTTGAGCTAAGTAATTAACTGATATGACACAAACAAATATATGCAGGAGATTTAACATCAAACCAGCAAATTAAATATAGCAGAAAAATATATGAGAAAAGCGAAACAAGTCGAGAAGACAAGATATAACGTGGTTACATGGTTTGATTATGTGGATGATAATCTCTCTATATCCACGGGTTAGCAAAGGATAAATCTGATTTTATAACATGAAGAAGATTACAAGAGCACACAGAGTCTCTATTATTGCAGACCCCAAAAGATATGAGAAAAAAACTAGAAAATATTCTATCTGAATCTTTCGAGTTTAGCAATAATTTTAATTTAATTTTTTTAAATTTTGAAAACTATATTTAGTACTTTTACATGAGGTGTGAATGATATTATTTTAATGAGAGTAAATGAAAAATTTTAAAATAAAGAAAAATTAATGATATTTTTGAAACAAACAAAGTCAAATCTCAAAAATCACTACAAGAAAAGTGATCAGTTGCTACAAGCAATTATTGTAGCAAATTCGTTGTTTTTGTAGCTGTTTCATATTTAGCTACAAAATAAGTTCGTGGGTCCGGCGTAGCAATTGGTGCATGATTAATTCTCTACAGCTACATAATTTTTTGGAATCGTAGCTAATGAAAATTAACTTATAAACTATACTCAACCATGGTTAAGCCTTTTTTCGTAACTAATTGAACAATTTTTCAGCTACAAACATATTTATAATTGTATTGCTTTAACTACATGAAAAATTGTAGCTAAATATTTAATATTTCAGACTATATATATTTTTTATAATACTAAATATAAATTTAAATATCCATTTGTAAATCATTTATATATATATATATATATTAAAGTAACACTACAAGATGTAAAAACAAATTAATTATTATATTATTGCATTAATAGCTAAAATCAAATGTTTTACAATAGTAACATTGAAATTAGATATAAAATTTCTATACAAACAACTCTTAAATACATATATTAAAATAATCTAAAACCTATAAATCAAGCTAAAATCTAATGCCTCAATTTTGCATGCATCTTCAATCTTGGTGACACTTTCCATGCTAAGCATATCTACAATATGAGAAACACAAAACAAAAACCTTTGTCATATTAGTAGCTAGAGAATCCATATAATTATATAGCATTAATAGCAAGTCAAGAGCTAAGATAAATTTCCAACATTAGAGCAATATTCGGTTTCCAAGCAAATGGAAGTAATTGGAAAAGTTCTAATCATTTAAATATTTTAAATGTTGAAGTCCAAGAGAAAAAAATAAATTCCTAAACCTTTTCAGGCATGTCTTTATCACCAAGAACTAAGAAAATAATTGGAACCCATGTACTTAGTTTTTAAATTATTATTTCATGTAAAGCATATGAAAATATTTTTCCTTACCTCGATTTCACCTCCAAAAGCCAAACCATACACCAGAAATATTCATACAGATTTCCATTTAAACTCTAACTTTTCAGCTCCCAAGTTAGCATATCCTAATGCATATATACAAAATTTCAGCTTATTTTAACATCTGTGAGACATTCAACCAAGGCATAAACTTTAAGTAAGTAATCTGCAATGTCCAGAAAACTGGACAATTTTCTTGTCCAACTTCAAATGCACATAAATCCTTCAATTCTTAACAAAATTCAGTTATTTAAAAGGCTGTGGAAAGCTTGTTAAGTCTACTAACAAAAACAATAAACCTTACAATAAAATAAGTTCTGTAATTTCAACTAAAACACCAAAACCAGCAGGTGCCAGAATAGCTTTACTAAAATTTAGTAAACTCAAGCTCAAGCTTCCAACGCTTCAAAGCAATTGCTGCCACATGGATTCAACTTTCCTTCAAATACACTAAGTTCCATAGATAACCAATTACCAAATAAATATTTTCAACCAACACTCAATCTACTACTTCTCATATACTTTAACCATCAAGAAAAAACTCAATCCACAAAATTAAATTTCAACAATAACATAAACAAAATTAAACTACCAAATTTAACCTATAAGATTCTAACAAAAAAATTAAAAATTTAAGCATAACAAATTAAACAATTCATCAATACCAGATCTCATCCATTTTTAATCATCATAACAATAGCTCAAGTTCAACAATATATGAATACACAAAGAAAGAATAACCATTGGTGCCATAGCTCCATATAACTAAATACCAAAGATTCAAAGCATCAAATACAAACAACAGTAAAAGTGAATTATCATATCAGTAGCTTAATCTATCAAAAAGTAAACTAAAGAACAAAGGCAGAGAACAATTTAAAAATCAAGTGAGTTACAAAAGAAGACATACACAACAAGAGCTCTTTAAGCCAGAAAACCGCTGCTTACAGTAGTAGTCACTCGAGTAGCCAGCATAATCACCAGATCTTCCATATTTCAGATTCATAGATGCCCTTTTCTCTCACACAGAAAAAAGGGAAAAAAAACATTATCAAATTAACAAAAATACACTAAAAAAAATGCAAACTTTATTTGATGTTTCACCAAAAAGAAAATAAAATCGCTCTGACATACACTAAAAAATAGAGAAAGCAAAAAGAGATCAAGAACTTACCAATGGTACCAACACTAATGTTGATTGTTTCACATCATCCAAGACCGTACAGCAGAAAGCTATCAACATAGCTAAGTATTTGGCATTTTTTATTTCTCGATAATAGTAGGCAATCTACATCAATAGAAAGATTTTGGGATGGGTAATATGGTGGTGGTCTTACCTTGACCAATAGCCGTTGTATGTAGCCAAAAAATAGTCAGAAAGTCGCTGCCAGAAACCAACTGCTTGCATCGTTGAGACAGGGGAATTTGAGCAAAAAGGATGGTGGATTCAGGTTAAAAGGGCCCAAAATAGGGTGGGGTGGGGAGAAGACTACCCCTAAGGCCTAAAACTCGCCTGATTTCGGCGATCCTAGAAAAACCTATACATCGTTTTTTCTTTTTCTCCAGAAAAAATGACAATATAATAGCCCGAATCTTACATAGATAGATAGTGGAGGAGTTAAAATTTATTTTTTGGGTGGTGGATCAACCCGGCGTCACCGAAAAATGGTTGATTTCCGGCGAAATGGTGGCTTCGTTTTCAACAGGGGAAAGAAAGACTTGGCAGGGAGAGAGAAAGAAGGAATGAAGAAGATGTGGGGGTTTGGGAACAGGATATGTGTTTTCAAATTTGGGGGTAAATAAAAAATTGACAAATTTAATTAAATAAGATTAAAAATGTCAAAAAAATCTTTCTTATTTCTATTTACAAAATTGCCACTGTATATATTTTACCTATAAAGCTTTATTTGTTGCTAGTAACTATATAATTTTACCACAAACTAAGTAGTAGCTAATTTTAATAATTTTGTAGCTGTTAATTGTATGATTTTGCTACAAGTTAATTTGTAGCTAATTTTCACAATTAGATACAAATTTGATTGTTTGTAGCAAAAAAACATTTCAATTCAAACATTGCAAAGGAAAATTATGGTGGCAAAACTATTTGGACCGTTTGCTACAAAAATTAGTTACAACCAAAGTATAGTAGTTGATATCTAATAATTTTTCAAAGATTAGCTACAAATTTTGTTATTGTGAGAAAAAACTCAGCTAAACATCAATATTTTTATGGTTAAAATTCGTAACAACTGATCACTTCTTTTATAGTGAAAATTGGATGAAATTAACCCAAAATTACATACATTCAGAGTACCCTTTAAGCTAATCTGAATACCTAAGATATTTATAAACCTTTTTCACATGCTTTTTTTCTACACATGTTTTTAGCACTCTCCCGCAGTCAACAAAACATGTGTTTATTCATCTCCTAAATAATTGTTTAGTCCCTGCGTCACTTTCACATTATAGAAAATCAAATATGCATATATATATATATATATATATATTCTTCAAATAACTTGAAAAATAAATAATAAAATCCAAATTTAATTAAGATATTTTACTTGAAGGAGTCTTTTGCCAACTTGTTTTTTTTTTCTTTCTTTGACAGATTGTTTATTGGGAATGAGATATTTTTAGCCTCAAACTTAATCAAATCTAGTACGTAGTAATCTATGTTGTCTTAAAAAGGACAGAGAAGATAAAACTTGAAAACTATTTAACATTTGGAATCAAGCTAGTTATATATTCAAATTTTAACTCCCGGAAAGAAAGAAAACAAAAACAAAAGTTATGTATTCAATTTATGTTGTAGCTTAGATTGGATAAGGTCATGTGTTGAATTGTATTTGTATTGTTTTCATGTAAAATTTAGTCCACCTGAACATGATTAGTTAATCTTTCGCTAGTGAAAGTAGATATATAAAACAAATCTAATCATAAAATTATCGTATATTTTGCAATCCGATCTTTTAATCCATTAAAAACATGTACAAATTTAAAAAAGCTTAGTTTTTAAATAATAAAATGATTTTTTAGTTTTGCAAATGGGTCATTTTGTTTTATATTTTAAAAAGATTAAATTAATAAAATAATCAATACGTATTTAAATAATAAATTAAATATTTTTAAAATTATTACTCATAATTTTTTTTTTTAAAGAGTTTAACTTGTTTATCATATATTGTAATGTTTCACCTGTTAACACATGTTAGTTTATTAAATTTTATTTTGTTTTATTGATATGAAACCTACACAACATCGTCAATCTTAATCCATAAATTATCATGCGAGTTCCTATTATATTATTTTTTCGTGTGAGATTTTCTTAGGTCGATGAATTAAAATGAAATAAAAAGAAAAGTCGTTCCTTAAGGGTTTTGTTTTGTTTTTTATTTTGTTTTTTTCATTGAAACTATAGTACTTTTTTTTACCTTTTAATTATGGTACTTACCTACTTTTTTATTGAAATTATGGTANTTTTTTTGTGTTTTTGGCACCAATAGTCTTCTATGTTTATATTTTTTGTCGGACTTAGCATTTATCTTTGTTTTTTGGCATTTTTAGTCCTTTAACTATGTACAATATGCACTGTTTGGTCATATTGTATTTTCCATCCACATTCTGTTAATATTAACCATGTGAGTATCACATGTAAAAGGCAATTATAGTCATTTTAAAAATATTCCACCATTGCAGCCCCTTCTAACACTCAGATAGAAGAAAAAAATGCAGAAATTAGGGCTTTTTAATTTAGAAGATTGTAGATGCAGAAGGGATACGAAAGAAAGCCCATGAATTGAGATTGATGGTGGGAAAAGGGAGTTCAACAGTGGGTAATGGACTGAAAAATAGAACTCATATAGGTTGCGAAGGGCCACCAATGGGTTTGCAAAGTTTGCGAATTGATCTCTAATTTGGTACGAATCGATTTTCAATCTCAATTCATGAGCTTTCTTTTGCATTACTTGTACATCTACAATCTCCCAAATTAAGAAGCCTTAATTTTTGTGTTTTTTTCTTCTATCTGAGTGTTAGAAGGGGCTGCAATGGTGTAATATTTTTAAAATGATTACAATTGCCCTTTACACGTGATAATCACATGGTTAATATTAACAGAATGTAGATAGAAAATATAAAAAGACCAAACAATGTATATATTGTATATAGTTAAGGGACTAAAAATGTCAAAAAAATAAAAATAAAGACTAAATCTACTAAAGAATATAAATATAAAAGGCTACTGGTGTAAAAAACTTTTTTTTTTTTTTTTTTTTTTTTTTTTTTTTTNTTTTTTTTTTTTTTTTTTTTTGTGGTGAGATGTATGTTTACCTTTTAGTTATGGTACTTACCTACTTTTTTTATTGAAATTATGGTACTGTATGCTTGCCTTTTAATTACGGTACATACCTACTGAGTACTTACTATACCAGGAAACAAAAAGTTTTTGCCCTCGTGAAAGTCTTAAATGACCCTGGATCAATAAGAAGCAACCTTTGAAAATACTACTTTTATGATATTTTAATATTACAGAGCCACAAAATAAAAAAAATATTTATTTAAATTGAGACAAAAATTTACTTTATAAACAATTTTTTTTTTTTTTGGATTTTTCTCTTTTATTTAACTTGAGATGGAGAAATGCGAACTTCGGCTCTTTCTTAAAAATGATGGGCTTTGCCTAGTTGTAATCCCTTTGAAAACTAGTTTTTTTGGATAATCAACCATCTAAATTTAGATTTTTATTTATAATTTTTATTTTTTTCTGTGCTTCCAACTATATTAATTAGGCGCAATAATGTATGGAATATACCTTACATTGCACCTGTCGATGTCCTACAGAACTAATTCCAAAAAAAAAAAAAAATTCCAAAATTTATATATTCACCAAACAAAAAATTCCAAAATTGATACTTAAAAAACAATATAAAGCAATGATCAGCTACCACATCATCTTATCAACAGAGACAAGACACATTATCAATAATTTTGAAGAAGAATTCGGAAATTTCTTTCCTCTTAAAATTAATAAAATAATATTAAAGAGTATTAAAAATAAAATATAAAAAGATATGGATTTATGTTCTATCAGTTTAAGCTTTTAAGATCAGTGGTGATTTAACATAGTATAAAAGCCAAAAGATCTAGCGATCAGAAGTTCAAAACTGAAGAGTAATATGAGAAATAAAATATAAAAAGAGATTATGACCTATATTCTATCAGTTTATTCTTTTAGAATTAGTGATGATTCAACAAAGATGAATATTAATTTGGTGATCCAATTAACAAACCAATCCATTTTTATCATTGCAGTCACAAGATATTATATATGCTAATATATCTTCCTAAAACATACACCGACAGTTCAATGTCAAGCTACTATTTCCTCCAACAATAATCAGATTTTGAACCTCAAAAAAATAAAAAATAAAAAATAAAAAAATATTATCCATCCTTCATTAATTGTTGTGAGATATTTTATGATTCCCATCCAGTTTACTTATTTGAATTGAACTTCAATTATTTGAGTAAATTATGTGATGGGATGTAATATTTATATATTTTATGTACTTTACTATTTGATTTGAGCATGTTTTATTCATTTAAAATTGATTAATTTGTATTTTTTTTATATTTTAGGTAGATTCGAAGAAAAAATTATGAAAAATAAAAAAACAGTGGCAAAACCGTAATTAAGCGGACATTGGCAGCAAGGTAGTGCAGCCCATTCGCCTGGATGGGCGCGAATTTGGTCTTTTTTGTGTGCGATTTTATCAGTTTTAGCCCTATGTTTTAGTATAAATATGTTTTATCATTGTTGTAAAGGAGAAAACCGACTTTTAGATAAATTTTACCATTAGAATTGAGTTTTTCTCTCAAGTTTGTGCTTCTAATCTTCTATTCTTGGGTAAGAATAATTCTAAACTAATTATGCAATTGTGAAACTTATTTTTATTTCAATCCTATTTAATCATTCAGTTTATGTTCTTATGTGTTTATTGTTTATATTTTCAATTCTTTATAATTATAATTTGGTACTGTTATTTTTATGTGAGATTGGATTATTGCTAAATTGGATTCTCATTCGTATTGGATTTTTAATAATTAGTAGAAAATAGACTTTAATGGTTATGATCTCAGTTTCTATTAATTATCTATAAAAATATAAATTACATTAACACTTTGCAATGTTTGTTGAGTTTGTCTTTATTTGGCTTTTCTTTTGTTCTTGATTATTTTCTGAGATAATTTCAGGTCACGTTGATTCTAAATTTAATTTCAGAATTTATAACTAATTCATGATCGTATCAGGATTAGTTTATTTTAGTGAAAAATATAGAATAATTAGGCCATGCCAATTATTTATGCCAAACTGAATGAAGAATTGGAATTTTTATATCTATGATCAATTGTTTACTAGTCTTATGAATTATTCTAATCCCAAAAGTTTCTTTTATTGATTTCTTTTTAGTATTTATTAGTTTTAATTTGATTTAGATTATTTTGCAAGCACTCAAAACCTCCTATTTTTATAATTTTAATACAGTATTTTACTGGGATAGAATTTAAATTGGAATTCAACACAGTCTTTGTGGATTCGACCTAGACTTGCCACTATTATAGTTTTGATAAATTCAGTATTATAATTTTGATGTTTACGACACGCATCACTATGCATTAGAAGAGTCAAATTCCATGTACACTTGACAAAACCACAACAAATTGGGAGTTCAAAACCAACAATTGGCATCCAGGAAATATTAGTTCCATTTTCAACACTAGGAAATGGCATCCATGAAATATTAGTTCCATTTTCAACACCAACAATTGGGAGTTCAAAATTGACCCACTTGCAAGAACTTCATCTGCAAAACAAAACAAATTTTCAATATATTTCTTCTTCTTCTTCTTCTTCTTCATTTTTTTTCCTTTTTTTATAACATTCATTCTAAAAACTTACAGCATAAGATATCTTTTTTACCTTTCAGTACATGTTCTATTTTTTTTTTTTTTTTTTTTTTTTTTTTTTTTTTTTTTTTTTATCTTTTTGGTTTAGAAGTTGATAATGAAGGTTCTTATTTCCATTGGAGCAAGTTCCACAACCAACATTGTTGGATCAACAGGTCCTCCCCTCAACACTTTCGGTTCTTTAGTTGAGCCTTCTACTTTCCAAACAAGTCTCTTTTTCTTCATTTCTACTCTTTGTTGGTTAGCAGATAAACTTGTCTCTTCTATTTTGTTTATTTGAGTTTCATGGAATGGAAAATATATATATCTATATATATATATATATTACTGGGATAATGAAAATAGTGAGTAATGAATAAGTAAATACCATTATGTTTTCATGCAACAATATATAAATACCTTCTTATTTACAAACAGTTTTTTCAACTCTACGTTGGCCGTAACTGAAAGGTCCTTATCCTCTTCAATCTTGATATCGAAAGCGCCAAGAGAAAAATCATAAAGCACCATTAGTCAAAATGAAGCTAATCAACAGGAACCCAGTTTAGCAAATAGACAATAAGGAAACAAAAACCTCGTATAAGTGTGCCAAACGAAGGAGGAATCCTCCATTTTCTAGCTCCTAAAGGGTTTGACACAGCAATAACAAAAAGGGTTAGACAATCTTTAGAATTTCATTAGAATCTTGCTTTTTCAATTAGTGATAAAGAAAATACATGCATATCTTTCCAAACAGGGAAAAAGGAAAAGAAAAAGAGCACAAGGTAGTTAATTGGTGACACATTTTGTAAGAAAACTTGATATTATATACCTTATTTTTATGTTCTTGTAAAACTCAATGAAAAAAATAGTAAAGATAAGAGATACTTAACAAATATGTGGGACATACAAACCTCGAGGGTTACGATTGCAACGTTATCTGGTAAAGCATAGGAAGAATCCTGATAGGCATAAAATGTTAATATTTTTATGCCACTTTTTATATTGAATTTGAGCTGGTTTATAATTAATTGTTAATGAAAAATACTTAATTACTATATTTTTCTATTTTCAGTAAAAGAAAGACAAATGCTGGAATTACTGTATTTATGCGCAACGTTTACTGAGAAAATCATATATGGAGTCACACTTAAAATTTTTGTGCGATTCAAGTTTCTAATGATTCCTTATTCACTATTATTCAAATTTGAAAAGTTTCATTGCAATTGGTTTGGCCAATCATTTCTAGTTTGATTTACAAATTCAACAAATTCATTAGTTGCGGTAGATTTACTGTCTTGGAAAAATGAGGATTTGAGTGTCTTCCTGAGGTCCAAATTGTGAGATCAATATATGCATGGAAATCTAAGACACAGACATAACGTTTACAATAAAAATAAATGGATTCAGAGTTCATTTGGTCACCCAAAGTGTACTTGGAATTTGACTGACGATCATTGAAGATAAAAAAAGGAAAGTTCTATGCTTACTAGGACTACATTTGTGATTGGAATGCCATGTCACCACACACCAGCCATGTGTCCGAATTTATCACAACAAGTTTTTGGTGCCGTTGCCGGGGAATAATTATTTTTAGTTTTGATTTTAAATTTTTTGTTAATTAAATTACTGTTTTTTTTTTGTTTAATTCTTTTGTTTTTGTGTAGGTTCGGTTTTAGCCATCTAAGAACAAAAAATTGGAAAGCTTTCTTGGATCCATAGCAATCTAATTCGAGTTTGAAGAAGGAGGAAATCGAAGTAGATAAGTTTTTAATTTTTGTGTTTTTGTTTTTAGGGTTTACGGTTTGAATATAAAAAAATAAATTTGCTTACTGTTTTGTTTCGGTTTTAGGTTTTAATTTACTGCTGTTTGATTTTTGTTTAGCTTACTGTTTATTTAATCTTGAGTTATATCTTTCTATTAAAAAAAAATCTGAAAACCGAATTTTGAAAAAAATATTTACTGCACTTTTATTTCTGTTTTTGATTACTGTTTGCGATTTTGGTTGCTGTTTTAGGTTTTTCATTACTGAATTTTTGAGTTGATTTGTTTGTTTTATTTGTTTAATCTTCTGATTAATAAAAAATAACTGCACTTTTTTATTTACTGTTTTGATTTATTTTAGTTGCTGTTTAGTTTTTGCTTTTGCTTTATTTTGTATTTACTTTGAGTTTAATTTAATTTGCATCTAGCTTTAAGGTTTGTGAGTTAATTAGATTGTTTTATTTCAGTTTTTCTATTTAATTTTAGCTGCTGTTTTTCTGTTTTTAGTTACTGTTTTATTTCTTTCAGTTTGTTTATTTTTTTTATTATGAGTTTTGATTCTGAACCTGATTTCTCTGAGAGAAATCTAAGGAGATTAAGGAGAGAAGAAGTTAGAGACAATTTATTTAGAGATACCAATAATAACATGGAAAACCAAGGTAACCCAGTAGTTCCTAAAGTTCCTAATAACCAAGTTTATAAGTCTATCAGGGATTATGCTGCACCTAGAAGGGTTGAGGATATGTCATGTATTATGAGACCACCTATTGATGCACCTAGCTTTGAAGTCAAACCTATTACCATGTCTATGCTTAACATTTACCAATTTGGAGGGTTACCAAGTGAGGATCATAGCCAACATATTTCAAATTTCTGTGATGTATGTGAGTTAGTGAACTATAATGGTATTACTAAGGACGTTGTCAAACTTAGGTTATTTCATTTTACCTTAAGGGATAGAGCCAAAAGTTGGTTACAATCTCTACCCCCTGGGAGTATTGTCACTTGGGATGACTTAGCCTTTAAGTTTCTAAACAAATTTTTCTCACCTATTAAAACCGCCAAGCTTAGGAATGAAATTAGCACTTTTCAACAATTTGATGGAGAGTCTTTATATGAAGCTTGGGAGAGGCTAAAAGAACTACTTAGGAAGTGTCCACACCATGGGATGCCCATTTGGAGTCAAGTCTAAACTTTTTATAATGGGTTGAATTATTTAACAAGAAATAATGTGAATGCTGCTGCAGGTGGTGCTTTATTAAATAAATCGCAAGAGGATGCATACGAACTATTGGAGGAGATGGCAGTCAACAACTCACAATGGACAAGTGAAAGGAGCCAAAACCTAAAGAAGACCATGGCTGCCCATGAAAAGGATAAGATAGACAAATTGAGTTGTCAAGTTGCATTGCTTACAAAGCAACTTGAAACCTTGGGTTCCAACAATTATAATAATATTTCCAATATTAATTGTTGTGAATATTGTGGGGATAATCATGAAAGCATACATTGTCAGTTAGGAAATTCTAATGAAACTAACGATGTTAATTTTGTAGGGAATTTCTGACAAGGCAATAGCAACAACAACCTCTTCTCAAACACTTACAATCCAAATTTTTCATGGAGAGACAATTCGAACACCCAAGGAGGACAACAAAAAGGGATCTATCAAATCCCTCCTCAACAGCATCAACAATTCCAGTCCTCAAATTTTTAGAAAACTTCTCACCCTCAAATTCATCCTCAATCTCATAATTCTTCTCCTACTACTATATCTTTACTTGAGCAATCTATGATAAAAATGAATGATATTTCTAGTGCTTTCATGCAATAAACTAAAGCAGAAATTAAAGGTTTAAAGAATCAAGTGGAGCAACTAGCTCAAGCTCAAGTTCCTAATCCTCAAGAGGAGTAAAGTGATTTAGAGAGATTAGTAACTCAACTTGCTGGATTTCAACTCCAGACAAAGAAAGAGTTCTCAAGCTTCATGGTCAAAACAGAGAATCAATTCAACAATCAAGCTGGTGCCATTAAAGGACTTGAAACTCAAATAAGCCAACTAGCAAGCATGTTTCAAAGAGCACAAGAAATCCTCCCATCCAGTACTGGAAAAAATTCTAAAGAGGTAATGTCTATAATTTGCAAGATGGTAAGCAAATAACTAATTCTTTTGATGTGCAGCTAGGGCATTCGATAGAGGATATAGATCGCCAAGAAGAGCCAAGAGGCGTAGCTAAAGGGGAAACTGAAATACAAGATTTGAATTGTGAAGATGTATCTTCATATTCCAAGATTTAAGTTGAGGTACTGAAGCCTCATGTTTCTAAGTATATACCTCCTCATGCTAGAGGAGCCCTTGGAAGAGAAAAAGAAACAAAAGATGAGCTGCTGCCCGTGGAGGATAAAAGGGAAAAGAATTGGGAATACAAGAAACTCCCACCACCACCATTCCCAAGAAGGCTTAAGCAGAAGAAATTAGACTTTCAATTTGGAAAATTTCTAGATGTTTTTAAGAAACTGCTTGTTAATATCCCTTTTGTAGATGATCTAGAAAATATGCCAAATTATGCTAGGTTTCTAAAGAAAATTATGAAAAAGAAAAAGAAACTAGGAGGTCATGAGATGGTAGTTTTGAATGATGAATGCAGTGCCATATTACAACACAAACTACCACCAAATTTAAAAGATCCAAGGGGTTTCTCTATTCCTTATCATATTGGTCATATTAAATTTTATAATGTTTTATGTGACTTAGGAGCTTCCATAAATTTAATGCCTTACTCTTGTTTCAGGAAGCTTGGACTTGGAAAAGTAAAGCCCACCTTAATTTCTTTACAAATGGTAGACCATACAATCAAGAAGCCAAGGTGAGTACTTGAGGATGTAATCGTCAAAGTCGATAAGTTTTACTTTTCCATGGACTTTGTGATATTAGATATGGATGAGGATGATGATGAGCCTTTAATTTTTGGTAGACCTTTCTTAGCTACTAGTCATGCTCTAATAGATGTACAAGAAGGTAAGCTTACCTTTAAGGTTGGTAAAGAGAGGGTCACCTTTAATATCTACAAACCCACTCCTTATCCAAAAGATGAATGGTGCCATGAGATTGAGGCTTTGGAGTCAAGATCATTAGAGAAAAATGAGAAAACAATAAAGGATCGCATGGATTGTCATTCATTAAGAGTTGCTTTGGAGGTGAAAGCAACCAACAAATTGATCCTGGATGAGCTCCACAAGAAAGTCAAGCTAAAAACTTGAAACAAGCGCTTTTTGAGAGGCAGCCCAAAGTATAAAGGTATTTATTTCTAATTAATTTTTAATTTCTTTTAGTTTTGTGTTTTTAGGTGTCAAAGAAGAAAAAAATCAAAGGAGAATTGAATAGGAGTGATCGGTCAAGGGAGCTTCATAAGCCTAAAAGTTGCAATTTCATTGCTTGTCATCAAATGGGGGAGCTTTCTTAACCTTACTTTTTATTTATATTTTCTTTGTTTTGCACATCGAGGACTATGTTCATCTTAAAGTTGGGGGTGGGTTCTCTTTGTTTGAAGTTTTCTTCTTTAGTTTTTAAATTTTTAGTTTTTAGTTTAGTTTTTAAAAGTCTATTTTTGTTGCTGAATTTTTTTGTTTTTGGTGCTGTTTTTATATTTTGATGAGCCTATGATATGAATATGATTATGAATAAATTGATTCTTAGGTAGTGGAATTGTTTTTGTGTATTCTCTAATGCCTAAAGTTAAGTTCGCATGTTGTTACTTTCAAAATTATTTGAGCACTCTATTAAATATGCATGATTTTGATTGTATTTTGGAGAAGGTTTGCATTAATTTAGAGTGATTATTTTTTGTGAACTCTAGAACTTGCATAATTATTGCTTGAGGCGAAATCCTAGAGAGATGTATTACTTTGAATATGATTTAAGCCATTTTTTATTTGCATTTGAGCCTTTCTAGCCTACCTTTAAAATTTTTATTCATTAGTACCTTATTTGAGCCATTTTCAGGATGCAAAATTGATTGCATATTAGAGCCTTTCTATTCGTTAAGCCACATTGACTTAACTCTTTTGCTTAACTATATTTTTCTTACCTTATACACATTTATGGAAGAGAGCTTATGTTGAAATGAGATATATGTTTATAAATTGTATTTGGTGGAGTGAAGTAGAAGATAATTTAGGGGTGGTTGATGTTGGCAAAAATATGGCTATTATGATGTTGAAAAAGAAGTTCAAGCAAGGTATGAAAAAGAACAATTTGGGGGTTGAATGGAAGAAAAAAATATATGTTCACCAAAGGTGAAGAAGGAGTTGAAAAAAAAAATGTTGTGAAAAAGAAAGTTATTTTGTAAAGTTTGAAGGAAGGGAAGAAGAAAAGTACATTTGAAAGTAGAAAACAAACGATTTATAAAGCATATTATTCATAAGTTTTTTTTCTTTGAAATTTTTTTCCTATCTTTTTCTTTCTTCTAAACCATTACCCTTTAACATTTACATTACAAGCCTATAAAGCCCTATTGATTCAAGGTAATGCATTGATCTACATTAGTGGAGAGCTATTTAATTATATCAAGCATATGGCAGGTCATATCTATATTTTCATACTCTATTTATTGTAGATTTATTCAAGTGCATGACGTTGAATGTATTATTTGATTTCACACACACACTTGAAAGTAATGATTATGTTGAATAGAAGATAAGGTGTTGAGATGCATGATCACTTAGAAATTACTTTTGAATTAATATGATTATGCAATCTTTGAGGCAACTTCATCAAGGTATTTGTTTTATAGGAATTGTGTTTTTAGTTCTTTCTTTGCTAGGTACTAGCGAAAGTTCAATTTGGGGGTATTTGATAGGCATAAAATGTTAATGTTTTTATGCCACTTTTTATATTGAATTTGAGCTAGTTTATAATTAATTGTTAATGAAAAATACTTAATTACTGTATTTTTCTATTTTCAGTAAAAGAAAGACAAATACTGAAATTACCGTATTTTTGCGCAACATTTACTAAGAAAATCATATCAGGAGCCACACTTAAATTTTTGTGTGATTCCAGTTTCTAATGATTCATGATTCACTAGGCTTCAAAGCTGAAAAGTTTCATTGCAATTGGTTTGGCCAATCATTGCCAGTTTGATTTACAAATTCATCACTTGCGGCAGATTTACACTGTCTCAGGAAAATGAGGATTTGAGTGTTTTCCTGATGTCCAAATTGTGAGATCAATATATGCATGTAAATATAAGACACATACCTAACTTTTACAATAAAAATCAATGGATTCAGAGTTCATTTGGTCACCCAAAGTGTACTTGGAATCTGCCTGATGGTTATTAAAGATAAAAAAGGAAAGTTCTATGCTTACTAGAACTACATTTGTGATTGGAATGTCATGTCACCACACACCAGCCATGTGTCCGAATTTACCACAACAAATCCACCGAAGAAAATGTTGGAACATGTGAGTTTTTCCATTTATTTCCATCCTAGAAGAAGATAACTAGTTGTCTGTAGGTAAAAAGTTTTTAACTATTGTTTTGCTACTGAAATACTTAAAAAGAACACTTTCTCTCACCTATTTTGAGAAGGCTAAGAGAAACGATGAATATATCTCTTGACCAAAAGATCGACGCCATTTAGCACCCTCCTTTGTAGGATTTAGTCTGAGATAGTACTTTCCTTGGATCTGTAAGTGTGAGAATAAAGCAAACGAAAATGTGAAAATTATGTCTATGAAAACTTAAAAAAAGGGTCTATCAGTATGCTCTTACAATTAGTCCTATGCATTCATCATGAACACAAACTGTTTCATTGAGAGCCTCTGCAACACCTTGATCATCATCCTGAAGCAACCTCCTACAAAGAGAAGGAAAATCCTTTATCATTCGTTATGAGATTGTGTCATATTTGGAAATTAATAATCTCAATAGATCCTAGTTCAAAAGTCAAATCAAGAGAAAAGGCAAGAACCAGCAAAACAAAAAGGAAGTGAAGCAATTACATACTATATATAACCTTTGTTATATCGACATAGATGAAGAGATTTTGATTCAAACAGGTTTTATAAGTTTTGTATTTATTGTATATTGTTAGATTTCAAAAATGGAACATCCCATTTTATGAAAATGTCTCTTTTTCTCTAAAATCTTCTCTCTCTTTTCTTTTTCTACAACAATTAGAAAAAGATGGATTTCTGATTCTCCATCTCTTAAACTTATCTCGTTTAACCCCTAAATAGAAGTCAATCTAAGTGTAAACCTAATAGACCCTTTTATGCATCTAAGTCAGAAACAGTGAATGCTCATTTTCAATCAGCCTGGTTGCTATGAACTTTCTGTTTGATCCACGAGCAGCGAGCATTCACTTCTCTAAACCCCCAAGGCTTCCTTCACATACCAAGGCATAAACAACCACATAGGCTATATCAAATTGGTCAAAGATCGATAAACCATCACTATATTAATAACTTAATTTGCTATCCTTTGGTAGTAGACATAGTTAGGAACTAAGACCAAAGTAACTTGTAGAAGAAGAAAGAGAAATAGACTAGGAGAGAGAGAATCGAAGAAAAAGAAAGTGTATTATGTAATTGTGTTAATTGTAGAAAGAGATCTCAGTTTGAACTATTTATATATACATATATGTTGAGAGAGATATCAACACACGAAGAGCATGTGAGTTGTTCACTAAACAGCTTAGCAACTAACTCCTCTAATAGAATACTAACAAACTGAAAGGTGACGTGACAAAGTGGCAAGCTTAATGAGTGTGTCTACTGTGTAGTAACTCTCACATCCCCCCTCAAATTAAGCTGCCATGAATTCTGAGAGAAAACTGATCATGTCAACCTCATTTCAAGTCTTGATCTCAGATAAGCAAATTTTGTAGTTCCCAAAGCCTTTGTAAATATGTCAGCTACTTGCTCTTCAGTAGGAACATATCATATTTTTATAACTTTGGTGAGAACCTTTTCTTTAACATAGTGTACGTCAATTTCCACATGTTTTGTTCTAGCATGCAGTAGAGGATTATAAGCTAGTGCAACAACACTTAGGTTGTCTGACCAGATTATTGGAGGAGGTAATTTTAAGCCAAGTTCAACAGTCAATTGTAGTAACCAGCACCGGTACTCTATTTCTGTGTTGCTTCTTGCAACCACAGATTCCTTTTTACTACTCCATGAAACCAAATTTGGACCTAAAAAGATGTAATAGCCACTACATGACCTCCTGTCATTAGGATTGCATGCCTAATTACTGTCTGCAAAACCATAGAATATAAGTTTTCTGACTCAAATTTCTTCAGCAAAACACCATATTCCAATGTCCCTTTTAGATATCTAAGCAGCCTTTTACAAGCTTCCTAATGAACAGTTGTAGGAGACTGAGCAAATTGACATAGTTTGTTTGCTGCAAATGTGATAAATGGTCTGGTGATGGTCAAATGTTGCAAAGCTCCTATGACACTCCTGTACTGCTCTGGCTGTTTGAGAGGATCTCCATCATGAATTGAAAGTTGCTTACCAGTTATCATAGGTGTAGAGTAGGAATTAGCTTCATGCATTTGATTTTTGACAAGCAAATCAGTTGTGTATTTCTTTTGAGTTAGCTTGATACCAGCACTTGTTCTCTCAACTTCAAGGCCTAAGAAATAGCTGAGACTTCCTAAGTTTTTAAGAGAAAATTCACTGTTCAAACCAACAACTAAATCATCAACAAACTTCAAGCTCGAACCAGTCACAATTAAGTCATCTACATAAACCAAGACAGAGCAATGAATTTTGTCTTTGTATACACAAACAAAGAATTATCAAAAACTGATCCAACAAATCCCTTTCTTCGTAAACTGCCTCTGAGCTTGTCAAACCAAGCTCTAGGTGCTTGTTTCAAGCCATAGATTGCCTTGTCAAGTTTGCATACATAAGCAGGATGCTCTTTATTTATGTAACCTTATAGTTGTGATGTGTACATAGTTTCTTGTAAAGTTCCAGTGAGGAAAGTGTTGTTGAAGTCTAATTGCCTAACTGGCCAGTTAAAAGTCACTGCCACTGTAAGAATAATTTGAATTGTTGATGACTTAACTACTTGATTGAAAGTTTCAAAATAATCAAAGCGTGGCTTTTGATTACACCCCTTTGTCACTAGCCTTGCCTTATACCTTTCAATACTGCCATATGCCTTGTATTGATTTTGTAAACCCATTTATTCTCTACAATATTCATATAAGGAGAATAGGGAACCAAAGACCAAGTACATGTGTTCACAATTGCATTATACTCTTTGTCCATTGCTTGTCTCCACTCTGAATGTTGCAATGCCAAACTTATTGTCTTTGGTTCTGAAACAAAAGCAGTACCTAAATCTGGAGGTAAGCTTTGTTGAGAATGTTTTGGATTCTTTGAAGTTTTGGTGACCAGATTTGAACTCTAAGATTTCATAGTTGTTGACTTGATGGTTTCAAACTGAAAAACCTTTAGTTTCAAAATACCATTCTTTGACCTTGTGATCATAGGATGTGAGTTTTCCTCAATTGGTAAATCAATATGTAACTGAATACCTGGAACATCACTATATACTTTATTTGGTACTGAAGAGATAGATGTAGATATTTCAGAGTTAGTAAACATGTTTTCAGCAGATTTGAGACTGATATCAACAACTGGACTAGTGAATTTTGGAGATTTAGCATCTGAGTGTCCAGTAATGACTTGAATTTTTTTAGTATGCTTAGTTAAACTTGTAGGTGCAGGCATATCATCAAAATTCTTAGTGCTTGAAGAATTTGACAGTGAAGTAGTTTTTGTAACACTGAGATCAACAAGTGGAACAGTGAATTTGGGAGATTCTGTATTTGAGAGTCCAAGAATGATTTGAACAACTTTAGTATGCTTAACTAAACTTGTAGGTATAGACAAACCCTCATAATCTTCACTGCTTGACAAATTTGACATTGAAGTAGTTTTGTCATTATGTGAAGTTGCATTAACCCCAATTTGATGTTCTAAATCAGTAGAAGGACTATGACCCAAACTAGCAATTTTTGAAGCAGAATTATGTACCATTGATGCTTGAGTAGGTTTAATAACTATTATGCTTGTAAGTATAGGTAATGGCATAGTAGTAGCAGCTTCACACCTATTTTGTTCTGATTTGTTATTCACATGCAAACTAGTAGAAAAGGAAAATTCATGTTCATTGAAATCAACATTGTTAGAGATATAGATCTTGCCTGATTTGTGAAGACATTTGTATCCCTTGTATCCTTCTGCATATCCAATGAAAATACACTTTTCAGTGTGAAACTGAACCTTTGTGGTGTGAAATGGTCTCAAGTAGGGAAAGTAGGCATAACCAAATACCTTGAGCCTTTCATAGTCTGGTAATCTATTATAAAGTTTCTGAAATGGACTTTGAAAGTCCAAAACTACAGATGGTAACCTGTTAATAACATGTGTAGCTGCTGCAAAGGCCTCCCACCAAAATTCATAGGTCATGTTAGCTTGTGCTAACAGGCTTAATCCATTCTCAACAATACTTCTGTGTTTCATTTATGCCCTCCCATTTTGATTATGAGTATAACGACATGGGTGTTTAAACACAATGCCATGCTGCTTCAAATAAGGCACAAAGCTTTTGTATCCTCCTCAGTCAGATAGCAGTGCTTTTAATTTAACTCCAAACTACTTTTCAACTAGATTATGAAAGAAAATGAAGCTTTGCAGTGCTTCAGATTTAACTTTTAATGGATAAATCCAAGTATGCCTAGTGAAATCATCAACAAAATTTATATAATATCTATATCCCTCTTTGGAAACTATAGGAGAAGGCCCCCACAAATCAGTGTGCACAAGTTCTAGAGGTGAAGTTGTTTTTGTTTCTACTTTTGGAAAATGACTCCAATGCTGTTTGCCTTGTTTGCAAGCATCACAAAATGACAAATCTGAGTCAAGATCATTTTCTTTATTGCTCAATTTGAGATTACACAAATTCAGTACTTTCTTCATTATAGGTAAGGCACAATGCCCTAATCTTTGATGTAAAATGTCAATAGACACACTGCTAGTTAACTTGTGTACAAATAAAACTTGAGAACAAGAGATATTAGACTGATTATCCACTAATTCAGATTTATTACACTTGAGAACAACATTCTAATCAACTAGAGATTGAGAAACACCATTGATGCCATTTGATTGTTGATCTATAGAGACTATTGTTTTCTTCTTTGCAGAAGTTGACAAATGAGGTAGAAAATTTGGATTGCATGTTGTAAAGGAGAAAGCAGGCCTTTGACTGTTATGTATTGGCACTTCGAGCTTGTAAAGACCTTCCACAAATGAGCCTTTAAGTATTGGAACTCCCAGTTGTTTGTGCTCGACAATACACAAGTCAGTGTGAAATTCAACAAACACATTGTTATCCTTTGTAAGTTTTGATATGCTAAGCATAATCTTTGCAATAGTAAGGACTTTAAGTATTGGAACTCCCAGCTGTTTATGCTTAACAATACACAAGTCAGTGTGAAATTAAACAAAAACAATGTTATCCTTTGTAACTGTTGATATGCTAAGTAGGTTCTTTTCAATAGTAAAGACTACTAATATATCTTTAAGCACAATAGAAATATTAGATAACCTTTTAATTACTGTAATTCCAAACTCAGTAATTTGAATTACCTACCAAAAGTTTACCCTTACCATTATAATCAACATGCTGAAGCAAATGAGAATTATCTGAGATAACATGGTTTATGCTCCACTATCTAAGTACCAACTTGAATCACCAACATGTATTAAAGTGATGTAGTTTGTAGTCAATGCAGTAGAATTGAGTTGCTTATCTGTGAAGCTAGCAAAAGAATAGTTTGGAGTAGCTAAAGTTCTGAATTGAGAGTTGTCATTTGCTAAGAAGCCATTTCCAAAATTTAGAGAAGTTGTGAGCATAGCTTGAGAGGATAACCCTGCATTCTGAGCAAAGTTGCATCCATTGGTAGGCACAAAGGTAGCATTAGGAATTGATCCATTAACTATTCCATGATTGCCATAATGCCCAAAGTAATTTCCATGTGGTGACTGTATTCCAGCAAATCCAAAATATTGAACCAAATTGCTTACAAGCAAAACAAAAGAGGTAAGACCAAATTGTGATACGGGATTGATAGGGTTTCCAAACCTGAATTAGCACACATAAGCTGTGTGACCTAATTTCTTGCATATTTGGCATTGTGGTTTGCCAGGTTTGTATTTTACTTTGAATTTAAACCTTGTCTTGTCAAAACCCCTACCATTATCAAACTGATTTGTTATAGATTCTTTTGACTCAGCTTTTTGTCCCATTTATTGATTTGACAAAGTTGTATTATAGACATGTTTAGAAGTATCACTCGATCTGCCTAAGGTAGCATTATCAGATTCTAGAACTTCATAATTTTCTCCTTTGGTTAGATCATCTAATTCAGAAATTTGACAATTTGATTTTATGCTCACTAGGTTTACAGAGTTAGTGAAATGTGAGCTAAGATCAACAATAGCAGTAGTATTTAAGGTTTCAAGTATGCTTTCATAGTAAAGTTGAAGATTTTTAGGAGAAAAAGGAACTGTATTTCTCAATCTTGCTTTACAATGGTTACAAGACACCTACTTATACATAAGAAATAATGTAAACTAAGGAAACTATACAATTAAGGGAATCCTACAATTAAGGCTGTACAATCAAGGAATTAATAAGGAAATAATACCACAATCAAATCAACCTAAATAAGGAAAACATATCTATTGGTCAACACTCCCTCTCAAGTTGGGTTGGTGCATAGATATCACACATACCCAACTTGTAAACTATTGTATGGAAAGACCTGGCACTAAGTCCCTTAGTAAATACATCCGCAAGTTGGTTCTCTGATCTCACATAAGATAAGTGTAAGGATCCATCTTTTATCTTCTCCTTTATGAAATAATGATTGATTTCTATAAGTTTTGTTCGGTCATGCTAAACTGGATTTTTTGCTATATTGATGGTAGCTTTGTTATCACATAATAAGGACAAAGTGTTATTTCCTAATAACTTCAATTCCCTTAATAACTTCCTTAGCCAGATAAGCTAACAAACCCCTTGAGCCATAGCCCTGTATTCTGCTTCAGCACTTGATCAAGCAACCACGCTCTGCTTCTTGCTTCTCCATGTGACTAGGTTTCCTCCCACATACATACAATAACCAGATGTTGATCTCCTATCATCTAGAGACCCAGCCCAGTCTGCATCTATAGAAGTTTCTATCTAAAGATGCCCATGCTTGGAGAACAAAAATCCTTTTCTGGGTGTAGATTTTAGATACCAAAGGATGCGAAGAACTGCATGACAATGCAACTCACGAGGATCATGCATGAATTGACTAACCATGCTAACTACATATGCAATGTCTGGTCTAGTATGTGATAGATAAATCAACTTTCCAACCATTCTTTGATATCTTTCTAAATCAACTGATGTATCTTCTCCTGCGTGTAGTCTATGATTGGACTCAATAGGAGATTATGTTGGCTTGCATCCCAACATACCAGTTTCTTCTAGAAGATCCAGGATATACTTCCTCTAAGAGATAAAGATTCCTATTTCTGATCTAACAACCTCTATCCCTATGAAATATTGAAGCTTTCCTAGATCCTTGATCTCAAACTCTTAAGCTAGTTACTACAATATCATCAACATAAACTATGAGTAATGTGATCTTACCCTTACGATGCTTGATAAACAAGGTATGATCTGGATTACTCTGTCGATATCCAAAGGAGATCATGGCCTTTCTAAATTTTTCAAACCATGCCTTTGGAGATTGCTTCAATCCATATAAGGCCTTTTTTAATCTACACACCTTACCTTGTGTGTTTGCATCATTGAATCCTGGTGGAATCTTCATGTACACTTCCTCCTCTAAATATCCATCTAGATTAGCTGCACAAGACAATAGAATTCTGATAGTGTTCATTTTAGCTACAGGAGCAAATGTCTCTTTGTATTCTACACCATAAGTCTGAGTAAAGCCTTTTTTCTCCAGTCTAGCTTTGTACCAATCAATGGACCCATCAGCTTTGTGTTTTACATTAAACACCCATTTGCATCCTACTGGTTTCTTTCCAGAGGGAAAAGCCATAAGTTTTCGAGTTCCGTTTTTATCCAAAGCCTTCATATCCTCAACCATTACTCCCTTCCATTCTGGTTTTTGGTAAGCATCTTTTCAATCATGTGGAATAGAAATAGAAGAAACAGACACTACAAAGGCTCTATAGAAAAAAAACAAGGAATCATAGGAAACAAAGTTAGATAAAGGAGACCTAACACCTTTTCTAAGAGCAATAGGTACGCCTAAATTGAAGTCGGGATTATCAAGAAAAGGACACTCACCACAGGAAAAGATGATTCTTGACCTGGTAGAGGTTGTGCAATGGCTTTATCTTTCTGAGAGTATGTTTTAAAATCAGGCTTGTTTAATCTCCTATCATTACGGAGCTCCCCCTGACTTGAACCATCTAGTATGTGAACAGGCTCATTAAAGAGCATTGGAGGATCGAACATTACCTTTTCTACCTCATTTTCCCCCTGAAGAGGTAAGGTGGGTGGACCAAAGTAAGACTCAGATTCTCTAAAGATAACATTCATACTCACAAAATAGTTTATAGTAGAAGGATGATAACATTTGTATCCCTTTTGAGTTGGAGAGTAGCCAACAAACACACACTTGATAGCTTTGGGATCTAACTTACCCGCATTTTGGGAATGGACAAAACAAACACATCTATAGACCTTAGGAGGGACAATGTAGGACTTATTACCTTGCAAAACTTCTAAAGGACTTTGAAAATCTAGAACTTTGAGGGGCATTCTATTGATAAGGTATGCCGCTAAAAGAATTGCATCACCCCAATAAGGTTTTGGAAGGTTCATGGTAAACATTAGAGACCGAGCTACCTCCATCAAATGCCTATTTTTCTATTCTGCTACACCATTTTGAGCACTAGTATAAACACAACTAGTCTAGTGTAGTATCCCATGAGACTCGAAATAGGTACGAAATCCACCATCCATGTACTCTGTACCATTATCCGTTCATAAGATTTTGACCTTTGCATCAAATTGAGTACAAATCATTTTGTGGAAGCGTTGAAAACAAGAAAAACACTTCACTTTTGGATTTCAACAAATAAACCTAGGTTAAACAGGTACAACAATCCATAAAGGTCACAAACCATCTATAACCAGACAATGAAATAGTTCGCGTAGGTCCCCGTACATCAAAGTGAATAGTCATAAAAAGAACAAGGCTTTTATTATTATGTGGAGGATAAAAGCTCCTTTTATGTTTAGCAAACTCACAACCATCACAAAACAGAGAAGCAAATTTAACCTTTTTAAATAAACTAGGATAAAGTTTTTCCAAGATAAAAAATGATGAGTGTCCTAATATTCTATGCCATTGAATTATTTCTTGATGGACACTAACAGAATCACCTAACAAAGCTTGATTTGAACCAGGTATTAGGCTACGACCACACTCATCCAAGAGATACAAGCCATCGTGCAATCTACCAATGCCAATCCTCTTCCCTATTTTCAAGTCCTAAAACACAGAATGGGTTGGGAAAAATTCAATTTTACATTCAAGAGCTTGGGTAAGTGAACTAACATATAAAAGATTAATAGGAAAAATGGGTACATGAAGAACTGAAGATAATTTAATATTAGGTGTGCAGTTAACAAAACATGTTCTAGATATAAGAGTAAAAGATCCATCTACAATACGAACAATTTCTTTTTTAGGGCAAGAAGAGTAAGAGAATAAAAATGTTGGAAGAACCCATTGTGTCTGTGTCTGTTGGAAAAGTGGGTCATGTGTCTATTTGCTCCTGAGTCTATAACCCATGAACAAGTATCAAGATTGGCAAGAAAATGCATTACTTGTTTTCACAAACTGTGAGGAAGCAACAGAGGTTGATGGAGAGTCAAGCTTAGACAGAAGACACCTGATGTAACATCCCGTACCAAGAAAATGTAGTAAAATTTTCAACTTTGACCATTTGACCTTGAGTGGGCCCAAGGTTGACTTTTTGTGTGGTTATGTTTTGGCTTCGATTGTGGTACCGTTGCGTAGAGCTCGTTGACACGAATCCGTAGACTAGTAGTATGCTGGATTTGGAGCTAAGACCGAGAAGTTACGCTTAAAATTGTGTGAGGGGAATTTTGGTAATTTGGCAGGGACTGGACTTAAAATGATGAAAATGCCCTTATCTATTTCTTTAAAATTCCAAAAAATTCTGGAAAAAAACAAAAATTTTCCCTCGACAGCTCCCTAGCGCAGCCCACCCCACGCCCCTGCCTTCGCCGGCAACGGCTGTATTCCGGCCGGTCAGGGCCAAAAATTACTTGGAGCTCGAAGCTGGCGACCTTCCAGTTTCAGCGGCATCGGTAAGCAACCTTGAGAACGCCCGCCGTCTCCTCTACCCAACCCGGCCGGCAAGAGCCCGTGGAACTACCCAGATTGCCAGAAAATGTGAAGAGTCCAGTAAGTGCTATTCGCCTCTGTTCGCCGGATTCCGGTGAGTTTCTGGCAATGGGTCAACTCCTTTTCCCCTAATTTGGACCTTAGGAATCCAATTTTACCATCAATTTGATGTAATTCCTTCTGGTTTGATCGGGATTAGGAAACCCATTTTTGGCCGTGAGTTTCGGGCCAATTTCCGGCCACCGCCGACTACAATTAGATAATTTGAGTTGACCATGGTGTTGTATTTTTCTCAAGCTTCAATTTGATGTATACATTGCAAATTATTGTTAAGTATTTAGGAATTGTTTGATTTGGAGCTATATTCTGATAATTGTTAAAAAAAAAATAGATTGTGGTTGCATTTTATCTCTAAATTGAGGAGCTGAATATTGTGTTTAGATATTGTTGGTGAATGTATATTGACTCTGTGGTTATTGAGAACCATTATGGGATTCTGTATTTAAATGGAATCGGATTGGATATTGAATTTTGTGTTTTGTACCTTGGGTGTTGTATGTGGCTTTTAGCTCCGTGATGAGCTAATTTGGAAATGTAATATGTGGAATGAATCATAGATAGGTAATTACAATTCGTTGTATAAATATGCATTTAATGTTTTGTTAGTGATTTGTGGGAATATATTAATTAGACTACATTTGATTTTGAATAAATATGAAATTGATGGGTATGAATAGTTATGTTTTGCTGATGAATGTGATTTGTGATTTTAAGGAAATTATTAAATTATGTTCGCCCTGGTTCATGTTTTAATGATTTAATGATCCTTGAAAATGGTTGAGAATTGTTATTTTCTCTACAGTAAATACATGCATATTCATACACGTGTTTGAATGCATACCTTGTTTATGGATTTAAAATAAATTTTGTGGACGTGATTGGAAGTGGGTTAGAATTTATGTTTGTCAAATTGACTTCTGAATAGCAATTGTATCAGAAGTGGCATATTTGGTGTAAATATGCTTTAAGAACTACAGGTAGCTTGATCCCTGTTTAAACAGGGTATGTAGGCAGCTCGGTTTTCATACTGAGTCCAACTACGGAAAAATATAACGGTTATATTTTTATTTTGAATGTTGAATTAATTATCGGGATGTGGGACTGTGTGGAATGTGTGCTGGTAGATTGGATAAATGTATATGAATGTTTTCCTTGCAGGAATTGCAACTATTTGTATTTGGGGGATGTTGCTAAAACAGACGAGATGCTGCAGAAATTTTTAATAAAATTTCTTGCAATAAAGAGTTCCCCGTTTGTTGAATATTATTTAATCATGGCTTGGTAGGAATAAATAACTGCTTATTGGCTTAATAGAAATATTAAGTCATGCAGTCAGGATCCAGGTGGGTCGGGTCCTGTCATCTGAGGTTTTGTATTTCTTCATTGGAAAAAATCTCACTGGAATTTGTCTCCTTAAGTGCTTCTGCAGTCTCAGATAGATTTTCTTGTGCTCTTGAGAAGCTCGTCTGCTTTCTACCATGTCCCCTTGTTGGTCGACCATGCAATTTCTAGCATATCTCTTTAGTGTGTCTAGGTTTTCCACAATAATCACAATGCAGATGATCTTTATTCGATGATGTGTAATTGTTGGTCTTATTATGCTCACGAGAGGTATTCACAACCAATCTGGAATTCTCTACTGAAGCTATGTATATCATGGCACTTCTTCTACTCTCTTCCTGATGCACATAAGTATATGTTTTCCTTAAAGAAGGAAAATGTTCTTTTCCCAATACTTGAACTCTTATCTGGTCATATTCAATATTCAATCCGGCAAAGAAATCATATATACGTTCCTTTTCCACCAATTTCTGAAACTTGACAACATCAGCAAGACAAACGGCTTGGAAATCTTGATAGTAATCAAGCTCCTGCCATAGACCACTTAGTTTAGAAAAATATTGTGAAATAGTCATCTCACCTTGTTTTGTGCCATGGACTTTATTCCAAAGTTCATAAATTTGTGCATCATTGCCCATTTGAGAATAAGCCTGAGACGCTGCTTCCAAAATATTTGCAGCAATATCAAGCAATAAATATCCTCAACCAATCTAGGGACTCATAGAATTGATCAACCATGACATAACAAGGGAATTCTCCGACTCCCACTGATTATATTTTGCATCACTAGGTTTAGGTCATTTGTTTTCTCCATTAACATATCCATGAAATCCTCTTGCTTTGACGGACAGAAGGCAAGACCTTGACCAAGCAAGGTAATTAGATCCATCAAACCTAATATAACTAATTTATAGGGAAGGGTTCTCACTATTTGGAGTTACTGGTTTGGCCATTTAAACAAAAATTGGAGAGGAATAAGAGAAACAAAGTCAAATCACCAAAAAAAAATTAGAACCGTGACCAACAAAGGGTGGAACCTGGTTGGAAAGGAAGCCCAAGAAGGTCTGAGGACGATGGCAGAAAAAACAGTAGCAAATAAACAGTGCACACACTCCCACAAGGCGGCACGTGGATCGGAGCAGCAAAGACTTTGTCAGCGTGTGTGGTCACTTGCGATGGTTTATGGGGTGAAATTTTGGCGTATAGGTCGTCTACAGCTGGGCTTCCTTTTCAGATGGGTAGCGAGAAAAACAAAACACCTTTCAAGGAAGATCTGAATCTGGTTTCTTACAAGTTCTTACAAAAAAAAATAGCTTAGGGAGAAAACACTCAACCAAAAACAACTATAACTCTGATACCATGAAGATTTTTAGGAGAAAAAGGAACTGTATTTCTCAATCTTGCTTTACAATGGTTACAAGACACCTACTTATACATAAGAAATAATGTAAACTAAAGAAACTATACAGTTAAGGGAATCCTACAGCTAAAGTTGTACAATCAAAGAATTAATACCACAATCACATCAACCTAAATGAGAAAAACATATCTACTGGTCAACAAAAGTAAATGTTGATTTACCTCTTCAAGACTTGGTGTAACATCCCGTCCTGAGAAAATAGTGAAATTCTCAAATTATTTTAGATTTGACCAAGTTTGACCAATTGACCGAGTGTGGGTCCCATTTTTGACTTTTATAGAATTTAGATTTTGGATTCAACAATGGTATAGTTACATAGAGCTCATTGATACGAGTTCGTAGACTAGTAGTACGCTTGATTCAGAGCTAAGACCGTGAAGTTATGTTTAAAATGGTGTGAAGGGCATTTTAGTAATTTTGAAAAGATTGTTAATTAAAATTGGAAATCTACAAAATTACCATTCACCCCTTACCTCCAGCCATGCCCCTAGTTTTCTCGTGCGCACGATGACCCCAAGCCATGCCTCAACTCTCTTCGCCGGCAACGACCAATTTGTGACCGAATCTGACCGGCGACCACCCATAAAGCCCACGATCTTCTCTTCCTAACAACACCGGTGACCACCCGTGGAAATGCCTAGATTGCCAGAAAACTTGAAAAATTCGATAAGCCTTTTACTTTCTGATCACCGGTTTTCGGTGAGATTCCGGTTGGGGATCAACTACTTTCCCCCTAATTTGGACCCTAAGAACCCAATTTTATCGTCAATTTGGCGTAATTCCTCATGGTTTGAACGGAATGAGGAAAACCCTTTTGACCGTGGGTTTCGGGTCATTTTCTAGTCACCGCCGGCGGTAATTGGGCAAGTTAAGTTGATTATTGTATTCTACATTACTCAAGCTTCATTTTGATATATAATTTGCATATTATTGTTGAATATGTGAAATTTGCTTAATTTGAGCTAGATTTGGATTATTTGTGAAAATTAGAATGTCATTGAATAATTTTGTTGATAGTTCTTGAAACAATTAAATTGCTAATGACTATTAAGAGATAGTCCCAATACTGAATTTCATGAATTGTGGGCGATAATGGTTTTTGGATTTGAGTTATCTTTGAGGAATGTAATAATTATGACTATGTACATATATAGTTATGCATGTTTACATATATATATATATATATTTTATAGATACGAATGTGTATAGACTGTGGTGTAAGTATGTAATTAATGTTTTGAATACTATTAAGGTGGGTACAAATATGAAAACACGATTTGATTCATATTTTGGTTTTAGATTAATTGAAATTATTGGATTTTGTTTAAAATTTATGTTTTGGAACCTTGAGTGAGATTATATTAATTGTATTAGTATGAATACAAGAGTTTGCTTGGGAAATGATAAGTCTCTAAGCTAGAATTTTATGTCTTTTTTACCATGTATGTGGAATAAAGAAGGAAAGTATTTGACTAGTGATGTTTTTATGTTTTAATGATGAGTGTTTATTTTCTAAATATTTTGGGGTTATATATTATTACATTTGAATTGCATTTATTTTTTTTCGATTGGTTTTTCTTGTGCATTTAAATTATTCTATTTAAATATATGACACGTGGATTTAAATTGATTGTTGAATCTAGATTTTATCTGTATTTGTGATTTTAATAGAACTCATATTTATTTGGAATAAATATGAAACCTATGTTTAAAATGGTTATTTGTTGACTTATGAACTTTTTGGTTATTTTTGTAATTTTGTAGAAAATTGTATTAAAAAAAAGTTGTGGCTTTTGTGGAATTTAAAAATTTTTGGGGTAATTTTCTAAATAGTTGAAAGATTTGAATAATTTCATGAATTTTCCAAAATAGAAGATTTTGGAAGGTTGTTGAATATACGACGATTTTAAAATTAAAAGGATTTGAGAAATTGATGAAATCTGATGATGGATGATCTCAGAGATGATTTTGAAAAGTACCATGATTTTGAGGAGTACCACATAGTATTGATATGTTGATTGAGATATATTTGTTATTATGCGCGCTATATTGATTATTATGTCATCCTCTGCTGCGAACACGTGTCGAGAGAGAGATGATGAGGATCCTGCCACGCCGTATTTGGGATGCCGGTCCGTCGTGATGAGTTATACCCCATTCCCCCGCCTGTGACGCCGTCAATATGCTGAGGATCACTTGGCACGCTATTATTATATAATTATGTTATCATATTATGTCATCCTCTGCTATGGACACATGTTGGGAGAGAGATGATGAGGATTCTGCCATGACGTATTTGGGATGCCGGTCTTTTATGATGAGTTATACCCCCGTTTCCCCCGCCTGTGACGCCATCAGGACGTTGAGGGTCACACGACATGATACTAGAGTGTGGTACTAGTTTTGATATATGATTATCGATTTATGGGTTGTAGCTCATCTATTTGATTTTACGGGTTGTGGCCCACTTACCTGGCTTTTCATGAGAATATGTTTGACAAAATGAATTTAAATGTTTACAAAATTACATTTATAGTTCTGGTGATTTACCTATGATTTTAAGTGATATTGTTAAATTATGTTTTATCTCCTAAATTGTTATAATGATTTAATGATTTTTGGGAATAAAGCTACGGGTTTTGTGAAATTATTTTCAAAACGGAGAACTTTTCAAAGAGTGACGTGAAGTATTAATGTTATAATTTTTCAGGAATAAAATTATTTAATGTTTTATCTTATTGGCATTTTCATGAATTATTGGTTCTTGGAAAATTGAAATTGGATGAACAATACTTTTGAGCTTGTAAGGTATTTTTGTTGATGATTTTATGATGGACTTGTATATGTTGGGAAACATTGAGATAATGATGAGGATGATGTTAAGATGTGGTCATGGCTTTAAGTATGCCAATATTTAGAATATTATAAAAAAAATAGTTAAGAACTACAGATAGCTTGATCCCTATTAATAAGGGTATGTAGGCAGCTCAGATTTTTAGACTGAGTCCAGCTACGAAAAATATAATAGATATATTTATTTGAATGTTAAATTTTCCTTACTGAGGTGTGGTTTTGTGTGGGAATGATGCTGGTAGATTGGATTATGTATATAAAAATGTGTTCTCACAGGGATTATACTTTTATGTATTTGGGGAATGTTCCAAAAACAGACGAGATGCTGCTGAAATTTTTAATAACATTTCTGGAACTATAAATTCTTCCTCTTTTGATCGAATCGTCCTTACTTAAAATGTTCTGGTGGAGTTACATGACTGCTTAATGGCTTAATAGAAATATTAAGTCATGCAGGCAGGATATAAGTGGATCAGGTCCTGTCACTTGGCATAATTGGTCTTGTGATTAGATTGACCACTATCATTTCATATTCAGGTCCAAGTCCTCCAAGAATGCATGACACAAGATCATCTTCAGTGATAAAACCACCCCCTGCAATCAACTGATCTGCTAGAGTTTGCATCCTCAAGAAATAATCAGTAATTCTTAAAGTTCCTCTTTTTGTACTTTGCAATTGAACTCTCATCTGAATTTGATTTATCTTGGATTTTGAGGCAGAATTCAACTCAAGAACCTTCCAGACTTTCCTTGAAGACTTTAATCCAATAACAAGATTAGCAATTGATTGAGAAATTGTTGTAACAAGCCAACCAATGAGTAGTTGATCTTGCAAAATCCATAACTGTTGTTCAGTTGTAAAGTTTTTAAGAACTTCACTATCCACGTCACATTGTAATGCCAAGATTGCTTCCATGAATTTAGGTTCATCCTTCAATACGAACTTATCCAACTTATTTCCAATTAACAAAGCTAGAATTTGTGTTTTCCAGATTAGGTAATTTCTAGGATCTAAGGATTGAATTGAGCTTGGAAAAGGTGAGATCGTGACCAAAGTCTTGCTTACCAGATTTGTTGTTGTTTATCGATATTCAATGAGATCAACATTAAATAAGACTTGAGCTTGAAGATCACTCAGTTCAATAATTTCCATAGCTACAGATATTGTTGCTCTAATACCATAAGAACAAAGAAACTTGCGGAAGAAGAAAGAGAAATAGAGTAGGAGAGAGTGAGTGAGAGAGAGAATCAAAGAAAAAGAAAGTGTATTATGCAATTGTGTTAATTGTACAAAGAGATCTTAGCTTTAACTATTTATATATACATATATGCTGAGAGAGATATCAACACACAAAGAGCATGTGAGCTGTTAACTAAACAGCTTAGCAACTAACTCCTCTAACAGAATACTAACAAACTGAAAGGTGACGTGAGAAGGTGGCAAGCTTAACTCTCACAAGAACTTAGGAGTAATAGGAGAAGGTAAACAAATAGAAGCAAAGAATAAACCTGTGAAGCATCAATTTTAATTCCTCATCCACAATGCTAGATCCAACCACTGCTTGATCAACTAATACCGAGATCTCTGTGCTATTATCTTTCAAATAGATTCCCAGATTAACCTGAAAGAACAATAAACTAAAGTTTTTGCTTTGTTCTTAAAGAAAGTGATTAGTTTGCATTCGAACTTTAAATGTTACCTTAAAAAAAACAAAACAAAACAAAAATAGGATTTGCATCAAGATGAAAACGAAATAAGAAAACCATTTAGTTTCTGGACAGGCCTACTTACTATATCTGAATTTTGATATAGAGTCTGATATCGATAATGGCATCTTCTACTTGTGTTCATTTTGTACTACAATTTGTATTTCAGTAACAAACCTCATATTGTAAAGTGCCAAATACAAAGTTGGTGCAAGATTTTACCATTTTAACTATGATATGCTTTCTATTTCAGTACCACATTTTATTAGAGATAAAATATAAAAGAGATGATAATCTACATCCTATCAACTTAAGCTTTTAGGATCAGTAGTGATTCAACATGGTATCAGAGCTTAAAGACTTAATGGTCATAGATTCAAAACTCAATAGCTTCACCCAAAAATAAAAATATTTGTGAAAACCCAAATGAGTCCAAAAGAGGCCGGACTGAAAATGCACATGTAATGATCTAAAGGGGCCTACATGTGAGGGAGAGTATTACAGATAAAATATAAAAGAAATGATAATCCACGTCCTATCAGCTTAAGCTTTTAGGATTAGTGGTGATTCAACACGTTTCATCATAATATACTGTTGACTCATTTCTATCTCAAGGAAAACTACTTATTTAGAAGTTGGAACCGAAAACTATTGATTCATTGTGGAATTTCTCAGTCATTTTTTCAGACTCTCCATGGTAAACTTGATAAGGCTCTCCATGGCAGGAAAGCACATGCAGCCTCAGATGGAGATGATTCGCCATTGAGTCCTCTGCTTGAGCAATCCAATGGCACTGACTTTGAATGATTGATCATAGGGTTGGACAATCAAGTGAAAAACTGATTTCCTTCGATTATTGATTTTGTAGATTTTGGTGGGGGTTTTTGAGATGGTTTTTTGTACACAGGTGTTTCATTTTGTAAATGGAGCTTAGTATCGACACAGTTTATGTTATTGCTTCAACCATATAGTTTTTAGAGAGCTCCTTTGTAAACACAGTTTAGTTGCCAGTTTACAAGCTTTATTTTGTATCTGAATCAGAATATTTGGCAATTCCATCTGAAGAAAATCCAGATGGTAATGTTTTTAATGATTTTGAAGCTATTTTCTTTATGTCATCTTCTCATGTTAATAAATTGATATGTCATCTTCTCATTTTAGTAAATTGATTAAGAGCATAAATTGTTTACATTATATTTTCCTTTCGAGGGAAATCCAATAGTGGATAAAAATTATCAATAATTATTTCGATGGTTGGATGAATAACAATATCCAAAAAATATTTTTTTTTTTTAGGAAAAAAAGAAAAGAAAAAGAAATTCCAATTTTTACTGGGAAGTTGCTGGCACTAAGCATAGAAGTCATTAACCAATAAAATGATTATTTTACAGTCAATTAATTAGAAAATAACTTACAAATACAATTTCTTTGTAAATATTTATAGTAATTTTATAATAGTGTTTGAAATTGTGTAGAATATATTATGTTCATTTTTAGCATTAATTTGATAAGATCATTTGGGTTTTGTAGTCCTTTCCCTTATAAGGGCTAGATTATAATTTAAGAGAAATGTGTTAAAAAAAATCAATTAATGACCTCAATTTAATTTAGTAGATATAATTAAAATAAAAAGAATTCTGATAAGAAATATATAGTATCGATTACCATCAAACAAATTGTGATTGAAACTTGACAGGGAAAATAAAAGTTTTTCATAACAACGTATGATCCATAAGTACATACAAAATGTTTAATCCATAATTCAAAAAAATAAATTAAAGCTGTTTACACACACACACACACATATATATATATATATATAAAAGATTTATCTTTTCATTAGAATTGAAGATTTTAACATTCATGAATAGGAACCAATGGCAATCGGCCTCCATAAATCTGTGGGAGCTGGCTCTCATCTATATCTTCAAGTAGAGTTGATTTTATATTTTTGTTCTCCACAAATACTATCTGCGCAATAACATATTAAATATATATATAACAAATATCCCACATTAAGTCAACATAATAATTTTACTATCAAAACTTTCTTTTTTAACTTGTAGATCGCTTCAAAATTGTGATTTAAAATTTCATTTATGATTCAACAGGTCTATTCATGTTCACTTTCTCACACCATATTTAATTATATATTAATTTTTAAATTTCAACTATGGAAGCAATCCAAAAGTTTACAATAAAATTATTAATTCTACTTTATATGAACCTGATTTATTAAACCTAATAAAAGTTTAATCGATAATATTTTACATATGTAAGAACAAAACTGCTCTGCATAAATTAATTTATTTTTACCTTCTTCTTAGTTTTGTTATCGATAAAAGGGTAAACGATCTTCCATGCTGCCATGAAAATGTAAGGAGCATGGACCATGAACAACTTTCCAAGTCTTTCTGGATAAAAGTCCTGCAATCAATCAACCAATCAATTAATAAATAATTAGAAATTTAGAAATAGTATATATGGAATGATGATATTTGTCATAATTAGTAGTGGATCACTAATGAGTCCCACATGGTATATGACAATTTAAATAGTTCTCATTAAATAGATCATTTTTTTATTAGAGTTTTAGTATTGAAAAAATAAAATATAATTAAATATATTGAATTAAAACTTGCAACATAAACAAGGATTTCACTGGTGATGATCAATGATGATAAATATAATCTAAATGGACTATTAATAATGAATTATGAGTAAGGTTTTAAATATAGGATATTTTATATATATAAACCTGCAAAATGGAGAGAGCTGCAAGGTATCCGCGAATATCAGTGTTTGAATATCCCCATCCTTTGAGATCTCCAATTGCAACAAATTTCTCTTCTCCTACTGGAATCCTGATATATATAAGCCAAGGTAACACCTTACGTTAGGTTATAACATATTGTTCCATGTTTTTAGCACCTGCTAGTGTGTCAAGTACTTTAGACAAGTGTTAGCTTTCAAACATACTGCAGATATTTGCAAATTTTTATTTTGCTGATACACATAAACGATAGTTTTTAGATAAAATTGTCACCCATAATTATTTATCAATGACAGTTTCATTTTAAAAAGTTTGTTAATATAGTACATTTGCAAATTAAGAAATTACGGACATCCGCAGCATAAAAAACTCTTAATTGAAAATATAATAGTTCAAAGCTTACATTTGCACGGACAAATTTTATTAATTTCAAGAAGAAATACAAAAACAAAATTTAATATTGTTTATCCTGGTGTCTCAAATCCAAAACCTTTACAGTATAGATGTGTGGCAAACCAATTGAGTTAGCTTCACATGACAATATTTTCAAAATAAGTAAAGATTAAGTATAACTTAATGGTAAAAAATACTGTTTTCTTATATAATGATTTAAGTTCAAATTATCCACTTTCAATGTCAAAAATAAAAAGAAAAAACAATAAAAAAGAAGGTGGCTCTATCAACGCTACATTTTTTTGCTACTTACAGTATATTCTATATACATTCATATTTTACTACTACATTAATAAAACCTACCTGTTTTACCAACAAAGCAATAAAACATTACACTCATACACCACATTTTGAATTCCTCACAAAACACATGACTTTATTCATTATTTTTTTTTTTCAGTTTCACATAATTCTGAAAATTAAAAACTTATAATTAAAAACTTCCAAGTAGATTGAACATGTACAAGTTCAAGTTATTTATCAATGTCAGAACGAGCGAAAAGGGTTAAAAATCCAATTTGACTATATTATTCAATTTTTTATGGTAGTGTATTATTCAATATTTTATTTCATTAAGGATATTATTCACTTGTTAAAAATGGATAGATTTGGTATATAAAAAAATAGTTTTAATGCAGTATCCTTGATAATTGAATTTATTTACATATGAATCTCTATAATTAATTTGTGCAATTGATACCCTGTAATTTGAAAAAAATTGTATATTTGTCCAATTTAGTTAAAATTGATAGATTCCATCAATTTAGAATTTACGTGCATAGCACGTGATCCTAAAATTAGTTTCTTCATTTTTTATTGTACCAAAAATTAATAAATTAAAATTAAAAACATGAAAGAAAAGTTTAAAATTTATTTATGGATTTTCTTTCCCTTTTTTTAAATTTTTAATAAAATTAAAAATGAAAAAATTAATTTTGAGGATCATTTGTTATGCACGTGACCTCTAAGTTGACGGAATCTGTCAATTTTAACTAAATTGGACAAATATATAATTTTTTTCATATTATAAGGTATTAAATTGCAAAAATTAATTGCATAGACCCTATGCGAACAAATTCAATTTTAAAAAAATACTAAAATGCATTTAAATCTAAAAAAAAAATTATTAAAAAAGTAGTGTGGGTAGCTAAAAAATGTAGTGTTAATAGAATCACCCAAAAAAAGAAGAGAGTAAATGTTGGATTAAGTTCAAGAAAGTGTAATTATTACGTACCTTGAACATAGTTTATCAAGACCAAAGACCACATAACCTAAAAAAATATGAAAGAGAGTTTTACTGTAATTATAAAAAGTTAATTAAATCATAGAAATATAATTAGGCTTGAATGAATTCAAATAACTTAAAAAAATAAAAAATAAATAAATAAACGTAGGATATGAATTAAACATACGCTTGAATTCCTCAAGGCCACCAACTTTGTTTTGAAAATGCCTAGCACCAAACACAATAGTTATAGGTCGTCCTTTCTTATCTAATCCTTGAAGAAACATCTTGTTCTGAGCTATTTCATTTGGCACCTCCATTGTAGAAATTGAACCATTTGGTACAAATGTTCTTCTCCATTTTAAGTACTTGAGGAATAATGCTGAACCTTTTTCCATATCTAACCCTCGAGCACGTAGAAATCTTCTTATTGTTAGATCATCCACTCCCTGCATAACAAAATATAATTGTATATTTATATATCTTGTTTTTATAAATAATTTCTTTTATTATTTTCCCAAAATAAAAGACAAAAAAAGAAGAAGCCAAAGATAGGCTATATGCTTGCTTTCAGCTAATTCACAAAACATCTTGAAAATATATTGTAGTTGTTTTCTAAATGGATAATGCTACATGTACCAAATTTATCAATTAAATTTTTGATATCTAATGATGTATTAGTTTATTAATGGTTAGTAAATAATAATACCTTATAATCATGGGAAGAAAAACTAATAAAATAATATCATGAAAATTGCTTCATCCTACATATTTTTTGAATATGAATATCTTTTATCTTAAAAAAAATTTAGATGAAAAAATCTGCAGATATTTTTAGTAAAAAAATTTAAGAAAGAAACAAATTTTGGATGGAAAATAAAATTATGATGAAAAAATATATAGAATAAAAAAAATTATGATACAAAAACTATATTTAACAATTTAGAATGAAATAAAAAAAAATTAGATAATAAAAAAATTCCATAAAATTTTTATTATTTTAAAAAAATAGTAAAACCAGAATTTTAGAAGGTCACTTACAGAAAACGTGACTTCATTTAACATAATCAATCAAAATTAACTTTGATTGAACTGAGTTATAATTTTTTTAACAATAAAAAATATTAAATATCAAAATTAATTATAGCACTATTTATTTAAAAAAAATTAAATTACAAAGAATACTGAAATACATTTAAAAAAACAATTTGATCAAACACATATATGAATATTCTCTAACAGGTAGAAATGCATTAGAATACTTTGAATTTTCTCCAAAATATTATGCATTATGTTAATGATTAATTTTATATTTATTTTATACAAAAATATAAACTATGAATTTAATCTGAATTTTATGATCCATTATATAGTCGTTTGGCAAATATAATAGTCTTCTGTTGTACGCGTGCGCACCCAAAGAAACATGGACGTGCCGGTCATATTACATGTAATCCATTAAATATATTTTTTTTGGTGAATATGTAATCCATTAAATATGTTCCTCTAGTACATGTAACAATGAGATAATTTGAGTAGATACGCCTTGAGTATTAAGGACGTGTACTCGTACTATAACAAAATTTAATTTAATTTAATTTTTTAATATTAAAAATTTTAATAAAAAAAGTAAATCCATTTTAAATGCTATATAATACAATATAATATTTTTACTGTACAAAACTATATTAGTTTATACTGTAGTAGTCTATATAAAAAATAATAATTTTAGCCAATGCAACTTAAATCCAAGGACCTCACAGATTTATTTAAAACATGTACATAGGATAAAAGGTGGAACCACATCACTTTTTCATGCACCTCCTTGTTTGCACTTTTTGTTGCCAAACATAACGTTGCATAATATAGTACAATCTAAAATTTCTAACGCACACTAATACATACTACTAAATATGTTTTATATGTTGATTTTTATTAAATATAAAATATTAAAAAATAATAATTTATTTTTTTATCAATTTAAAATTTTAGAATCAATAGTATTTAACATAATATCAGACTAAAAAAAATCTAACTGTCATAGATTTAAAACATAATAATTTTATCAAAAAATAAAAATACATATGGATCTAAAAATAAACTGAAAAAAAAAGCCAGACAAAAAATATATATATAAGGTTCCAAATTGACTATTTTTATTAGAGATAAAATATTAAAAAATAATAATAATTTATTTTGTTATCAATTTAAATTTTTAGAATCAATAATATTTAACATAATATCAGACTAAAAAAAATCTAACTGTCATAGATTTAAACATAATAATTTTATCAAAAAATAAAAATATATATGGATCCAAAAATAAACTGAGAAAAAAGCCAGACAAAAAAAAATATATAAGGATCCAAATAGACTATTTTTATTAGAGATAAAATATTAAAAAATAATAATAATTTATTTTTTTATCAATTTAAATTTTTAGAATCAATAGTATTTAACATAATATCAGACTAAAAAAAATCTAACTGTCATAGATTTAAACATAATAATTTTATCAAAAAATAAAAATATATATGGATCCAAAAATAAACTGAGAAAAAAGCCAGACAAAAAAAAATATATAAGGATCCAAATAGACTATTTTTATTAGAGATAAAATATTAAAAAATAATAATAATTTATTTTTTTATCAATTTAAATTTTTAGAATCAATAGTATTTAACATAATATCAGACTAAAAAAAATTCTAACTATCATAGATTTAAAACATAATAATTTTATCAAAAAATAAAAATATATATGGATCCAAAAATAAACTGAGAAAAAAGCCAGACAAAAAAAAATATATAAGGATCCAAATAGACTATTTTTATTAGAGATAAAATATTAAAAAATAATAATAATTTATTTTTTTATCAATTTAAATTTTTAGAATCAATAGTATTTAACATAATATCAGACTAAAAAAAATTCTAACTATCATAGATTTAAAACATAATAATTTTATCAAAAAATAAAAATATATATGGATCCAAAAATAAACTGAAAAAAAAAGCCAGACAAAAAAATATAGGAATATTAAATATATATATATATAAATGAATTCAAAATAAGTATATAAAAAATGAATAAAAAATGCACATATAAAAATTCAAATAGATTACATGTGAAAAAAAAATATAAAAATAAAATAAAAATAAAAAATAATTTATATTTTATTAACTTTTAAAATCAGTAAATAATTCTGACAATTTTAAACCCACACGCACTAAGAGCGTGTGAAATTCTTCAAATTATATATTGAAATGTATTTTATAGCTTTTTTTTGCTCAAAAAATAAAAGAACATATCCATAGTAAAGTCATATGTTTAAAAGTTATTTAGCAAATGGGTCATCTTAAGCATCTTTGTACTCCAGTAGAAGTCCTTAATAGAAACTCGTATCTCAAGAAGCTTCTTTTTTCTCATGCAATAGTAACGAAACGGAGCATTTATATTAAAGATCGAACCATAACTCTCATACTTACAAATATAATTACTATTGAGTATGCAAAATGTATTTTATAGCTCCAGGCTGGTGTCAATAACTAGTGCATGTGCAAATTTAATTAATTGACCTAATTATTACATTTTGGTTGAAACTGAATGCATTGAGTATATATATATATACCTAATCAGATATAAAAATCAGAAAAGCACAAAAATAGATAAAAAAAAAAAAAAAAAAAAAAAGTACCAAGTACTGTTCCAAAATGTTAAGTGCGTTGAGTCTTTGAATTAATGTTCAAATTAATATAAAGAAGTTTCGGTGTAACCTATCAAGTAAGATGGTAGGTGAGCAATAAATATGTGAAATTCAATTTGTTTGTTATCGTGCAATAAATTAGAGTATATAAATATGACTATTCAAATTTTATTAAATTTCATATTGTTTTTTGAAAAATCTCATATTTTCTATATTTATAAAATGGAATTAATCTCCAATAAAGCAAGCAACAATACATTTCTACTCAACGATAACATGCTTTCTGCTTATGGTCGATGAGTTATCCTGACAACATTTGTTATTTTAAAATAATAAAATATACAAGGAATTACCCACACACACTATATATATACAAACTTTTAAGTAATTAATTAGCACAAAATATTTTAGAAGTATAGGTTTGTAAAGGAAAAGTGAAGCAAACTGTTGAAGATCAGAAGGGAGTACTGGACAAAGAGTTCTATATGAAGAAAAAAAAATGGAAGAGGATTAATTATTCATGTTTTTAATTTTGGCCGTAAAAATAAAATAAAAAATTGCATATATATAAAATTTATTAGAATAAAATATAAAATAAATGAAGATCCACATTCAATCAATTTAAATTTTTAAAATATCAGAGTCAAAAAAGCAAAAAATTCAAAATTTAATAATTTTACTTAAATTTAAAAATTTTAAAAATATTGGACCGAAAATACATGTGAGAAAAAGTATTATACATGTAATTTAGTGTATATTTCTCACAAATTACTATCTAGTATTACAGGCGTATGTAATTTTCATAGCAAAATTGTATATATATATATAATTTTTCTATATTGTTGACCCGAATTTTTTATTTTTCTCAATCTTTTCGACCTTGGTTCATTGTTGATAATAGATTATCTCTTTAATAATTATTTCAGCAAAATATGCAAATTAAAAATTTATAAGTTTAGGGGATATCATCACTATGCATTAAAGAATGTATATATATATATATATATAATAAATACATAAAAATATATCACCTTGGAGGAGGGATCTTGTTGTTCAACAGTGGCTCTCATCAAACGAATCTTCTTCGTTTCCTCCTTTCCAGAGCTGCTTAGTATTTTCACGTCATCACCATTTGAATGTTTAGGTGCTTCTTCTTCTTCTTCTTCATTATAATCTTGGGTTTCTGATCTCCTTTCCATTCCTTCCGAGTTAATCATGACTCTCTCTCGCAACAGCACAAGGAGATATAGAAAAGCAAGAAAGGGAGGCAAATGGGAAATTATATATATCTGAAAGAAATAAAAGCTGACGGATGGGCTTTGAAAAACTTAATTTCATATATTTGGGCAAAAAAATTATACTCTGCAGCTTCCGCATACTATGCAGGTGCATCTTTGAATACATAAATAAGTTTATGTTGGACTTTTGAATAGGGCCCAACAGAAATATGTCTGGTATGTCTATCATTTAATAAGGAATAAGACAACTCAAATTATTATTGATTTTAAAAGTTTAAGTTTTAGAAAGTGAGTCACTATTTTTTTATATTTTATATCTAATATTTTTTTTCATATGTAGGTCTGTTTGAATCTTTACATGTATATTTTTAAGCCAGCTTCATTTAGGTCCTCGCACATATCTTTTTTTAATTTTTTGATAGAGCTATTGAGTTTCAACTTATGATCACTAAGTTTTGTACTCTGATACTATATTGAATTACTACTGATTCTAAAAAATTAAATTCATAGAATGTAAATCATCATTTTCTTTTTATATCTAACAAGACGTAACTCAAAGATGTTGGCTTAACTAAATGGACAGAGTCTGAAGAGTTTATTCTTGAGCATGATTCTAGAGAGTTGATAGGAATTGATTGTGTTCTTTCCAACCATTACAACTTTTAAAATAGATGGTTGCATCGTCCTATATCAATTGATATTATAACTGAAAGTCATGTGTTTAAGTCCCAGGGAGTACATTCTAAGAATGGGTAGAGAAGTTTTTTAGATGATAAAGAATAATATATGTTCATTTCTCTAAGTAAATGTGAATGATACAAGTGCATTACTATACACATAAATATACTATATTGAATTTCCGGAAAAAATCTAACAAAAATGCATAAAGTCTATTCAATGTCTAGCAGAATGAAATCCAAAAATGTTGGACGGTCTTAAAAATACTCTCTTAGATATAATTATGGATTGTTGATTGGAATTATTCCAACCAACAGTTGCACCTTTTGATTTCGTCGTCCTACATCAACCTTCTTCTAATATTTTATCATTTTCTTTCTCACTATATAACGTAATGGACCCAAAACGTTCAGCATTGAAATTGACTCTTCTTTCTCTACTATATGACGTAAGAATTTTCATTCTCATATCTAGATTCTGAATATATGCACTTATATATGCATCTGTTTGTTCTGTTTTTATGCGTTTATATGCATCTATTAGCTCATGAGTACCGATTGTGGACAGGAATGTTTTCCTAAGCCCCTGGCTGATTGCCTTTTGGTGGAGTAGAGGGCTAGCTTCTCTTCCTAAGCCGGGTCTGTTTGTAAACCTCTCTGTTGTGGTTATAAAACTTTCCAGTTTTAGCAACAACAAAAAAAGTACCGATTGTGGACTTTCAGGCATTCTTGATAAAAAAAAAAAAATCTATATAGGATTAGTGTCACTATTGGTGTAAAACACAACACTCAGTCGTCTCAAGTGTGCGAGCGTGCCATTTCGAACCTATAACAATCCAAAGAAAAAGTAAAGTGTGCTCCAATTAATATCAAACTTAATCAAAGGATTGTATTAATTACTGAGAACAAAATAATTAAAGAGTTACAAATGTCTTTCAGATCAATGACTTTTAATTAAAATTTTCAACTAAAACACTTGACTACTCAAAGTAAATTCTAACAAGCATAAACTAAGTAGTCTATGTTTTCTGGTGTGTGTGGATGCGTCTGTCCTCTTCAAAGTTTTTGAAGCCTCTATTTATATAGGAGAATATGGCTCACCAACTCTTTGTGTTTCCGATGTGGGACTCCTTCAATTTTCAATTTCAAAGCCATCTATTTATACTTGTGCAAATCCATGTGCTTTTCATCTCCAAACAATATGAGACAATTGCTATTTTTCAAAATCAAACCTTAATAAATATTAATTTTCTTAAAAAATTAATATATGGTACAACATTGCCCCCCTTGCTTTGTAATTTTGTTGTAGATAAAAATTGCAAAGTAATGTCGATTCCTCCAATATTAAGATATGTCCTTGCTCATATCTTTTCCACCAATTAAAATTGTAGTCATCCTTAAATTCCAAGTTTAAACTCAAATTTAATAGACTGATTTTTCCCTGTAAGGAAATATAACAATATTTCCAATTTCCAAGTTTGAGATTGAGCAGTGTATCTCTTGTTATTCTCCCAATGATTTCCTTCCATAGATGCTAAACAATAAAATTCCAATTTAAAAACAATCCTTGCCACAAATATATATATAAATATATTTATTTTTTTATCTCTCTGTCAGCCCTAAATTCTGAGTAAAATATACATATATATATATGTATTATTTTACACCCAGCCACACCTTTAATTCAAATTATGTATGTGTTTTTACTATTGGTCTTTGGTACCATCTGTCGCGTATGCACTATTTCTTTTATCATGACAAAAACGTTGTCTTCTTCCTTGTAGTGATTTCCAAAAAAAACAAACTCTTCTACTGCAACTTCCCGGTGGAGTACAAGACCTCTCTGTTGCAATCATAGGGTATTTCTCTTCACAGTGCTGCTGTTGAAAGTTTGGCAAAAACAAGGTAATTGATAGTTTATTTTTATTATTTTCTTTTAACAAAGATTCAAATTATCCCATGCAAAAAACCGGTGCCAAGCCGGTGCTCCCCCCATGCCAAAACGGTGCCAAGTCGGTGCTCCCCCCATGCCAAACCGGTGTTGCCCCATGCCAATCCGAAATAAAGAAATACCAGACTGTGTTCTCAGCGGTGCGGTTGGATTCGCGGAAGTGGAGTGAACTAGCTTTGCAGCGACAGCGGCTTCGTTTGGCCTTGCAGCAGCGGCGAGGACTGGCGTTGTGGCGGCTGGGCTGACGTTGCACGCAGCGGCGATTTGGAGAAGACAATTCACATTGCCGAAACATCGGGTGCGGCAATCAGGCCACACGGTGCGCGGGCTGGATGCTAGACATGCATGGCTGATGCACGCAGACTTGACACCTGGGCGCAGGCTTGGCTGGATGGAGCAGATGCAGGCTTAGCTGCATGCGGAAAAGGGCTGAAGGTTGCTAGATCGGAGGGCGCGGGCTGGGCTGGCACAAGTTTCAGGCTGGACTCACACGCAGAATGGGCTGGACGACGGAGCACGTGCTGGAGTAGGCTGCTGGGCTGCACACGGGCTGGAGGCGTGGATCGTGGGCTGGAGTGCGTGCTGGAGCGCGGACCTGGGCTTTAGGTGCGGACATGGACTTTTGACAGCAATATGAACTTGGAAAAAAAAATGCCCCTGCATGCAATTATATCTGTCTCCCACACAAATAAAAACAATACAAAAAATACATGTATATATGTATATATTTTTACTCAACCAAATTTTTATTTTCAGATATTCGTCTTCAAAAATTGCAATCATGCAGACCAAACCCTATCCAAGCCAAAAAATTCAAAACAAATAGGCTCATGATGCACCGTCTCAACCTTCTGTAGGAATGACTTGACCTGCTAATGCGCTTAATCAAACTTCATTCTTTAAACCTGAATCATTGAATGACTTTTTTTTTTTTTGTAGGCTGCTGACAAAAGCAAACTTCCGTACATGGAACAGCTTGAACACGCCATCAGACGTTCCCAGGATGCCGTGGATGATAGAATTTTGATCGAAAGGAATTCGCTTTTTAAAGAATTCAGCCTTGGACCTCGATTCAAAAAACAAAATGCCTCGAAAAGTGGATTCTATATTTCAATCCCGACCAAACAAAACTTTACCATTTTCTTCGAAAACCTTGGACTGGACTAAGTGGAAAAACCTCAAACCTTTCAAGTCATGGCCTGTCACGCCTTCATATTGGATCTCATGGGTAATCGCTTGGATCCTCATTACGGCAACATCTGGCGGAAGTCTGGAATTTATGGTGTGATACATCTGTCGTGTCTCAACATTCCATGTAACAAGGGTCTTTTAGCTGCTGCATTATGCTTTTAGTCTTCAGTCACCAACACTTTCAGTTTTCAGTTCGGCATGATGACACCCACCTTGTTGGATATGGCAGCTCTCCTCAGCATCAGACCTCATGGCAAACTCCTTTCAGTTACTCTCTTGACTCAAAGTGGACTACCACGCTATGAATAAGCTAAATTCCCAAAGCAGGAATCATTTTACTCTTATTTTCTGAAAACACTCCGTGGAAAAGATGATCCACCCTCAAAAAAGGAACACCTCGCCTTCCTCCTTATGTGGCTATGTAGGTACATCTTTTGTGTAGCTTCAGTGCAGGTAACGAAAGGATATATCCACATAGCAGAGGCTCTCGCATCTGGCTCACCATATGCATTTGGACCGCTCGTTCTCGGCCATCTATACCGTGGAATAAACAATTTTGTCAACTCAGATATGGATCCTCACCATTCTAGTCCCCTTTGGATATTGCAGCTTTGGCTCCATACTTATTTCCCAGAGAAAATGCCTTCTCTCACAACTAGCTGGCCCAATACTCTTCTTGGACAACAAATTCTACACATGGGATTGTTGGGTCATTCCGCCACGGCTTGCTTTGACTTCTTTTACTCCACCAGTCATAGGGCTCTAGAAGCATTTACTAAACCAACCAAATATTCATTCATTCCTCCCTAGCTGGACTCAGCACTTAAACCTAATTCAGGCATAGAGAACAACCTTCCACGGATGAAGTCACTAAAATTAATTTGGTCTATCATATTACTCAATCGAGATCTTCCTTTTGGCCGAAGATTTAAATCCAATCAATGTGGCGTGGAAGTTTATTGCCCGAACCTTGTTGCTCGGCAATTTGGTTTTTGTCAAGCTGTCCCTATGCATAGGTGTCTTCATTCAATCAATGCTCCATTCATCGGCCATCCTTCTCTACCATAGATCTGAAAAATGCAATGTTGCATTCAAACAATCGAGTTATGCTTTCAAGTACACTCATTTCATGTGCAATTTCAATGTAACTCGAAACTTTAACGAGTGGTGGGAAAAAATTACCCACTCCATGTTTCCGTGCCCTGCCAAAGATGTAGCCATACGTGTTTTCTCCAGACACGATCCTACTACTAAAGCTTCTGAAGGGTTGTTCTTTGCTTCCAGCTGATCCGTCACTACCTTTTTCTCCATGCCAAACCCAAAATAACGGTAAGTCCCTTATGTCAAACTAGTTTTTTGCTTAATGTATTTAGGTTAACATTCCAACAGCCTCTTCTACAGAATCACCTATATCGCCTGAGACTCCTTCTAAGAAAAGGAAAAGATGTGATATATCTATCGGTCCAAACCAAGAAAATCCACGTCACACCTTCGAGGACAAAAGGGCCATTGCAACGTCTCCTTGTGGTAACTTGTCTCCGAAAAAAGATATATGCCATAATGTTGTTACAAAAGAGGTACACTATCTTCAGTTTATTCTTCTAGTTGTGCATACCAGTTTGTTTCAACAAATTTCTTTTGGATTCTGACAGGACGATCATACTTTGAGCAATAACTCATCTTCTCCTTTGATCACACCTTCTGAGGTGATTTTGGTGCGTAACACATCTCTTCCAGCCTCGCCTTCCGTCATAGAGGATCCTTTACAGGACAACTCCAAGGTACTCTTTTGCCTAACACTTCAAGTTGTTTAGTTGATGGTAGATCATACTTATCATATATAAACACAGAAAGATATAACCTTTCTGGACGAGTTTGATCTTAGAGATGATACTTTTCTTGAAGTCGAAAAAATGCTTGGGCCAATCCCTCCTACTCCGGCTGTAGCAATTCCTGCTATCAATGAGACCAATTCAAATGTCGCTGAAACTTATACAGTTCAGCGAGCACTAAACTATGTCAATGACTTCTTTGAATCGGAATTCGACGTCCTTACCGAAGATGACGTCCGAAGCCAACTACTCACATCGCTTGAAATTCTTGGGAAGACTTCATTAGTAGATGACAATCTCTGTTCTTGTGCCGCTGAATTTCATGCTTCTTTTGATCAAGATGTGGACTCTTTCTTGTCTGCACGGTGTGATATCAAGGAGGCCGAGACCATTTTTACTTCACTTTATACCCTCAAGGCTGACTTTGCCTCGTTGCATGCTGACCATTCGGAAAAGAAAAAAGAAGCCACCACTCTAACAATTGAAATCGAAAGGTTGAAAGAAAAGCTATCAATTGCAGAAGCTAACTTTAGAGAAAAAGTCGATCGCGCCAAGCAATTGTCTATTGAGGCTCATTCATTCCATCCGAGAGAGGCTTGTTCACACCAAGGAAGAAATTAAAGTAGCCAGAAGCAAGAAATCACAAGCCGAATAGATAATTCAGCGCTGTAATGCATCGTGGGATAACTTGAAAACTTCTTATGAAGCGTTTAGAGATAAATAGTTTACTCATACATTTTTTTATATATTCATTGTCTTGTTTTGAATAATAAACTTTATTTGACTTCAAGTATTGCACTGCTGAATTTAATCACATTTTTTAGAAATTAGCCGTGAACTTTCGGCCTCGGGCTTGAATCTATCGCAATTGTGTTACAATCCATGTTAAAGAAAATAACTATCATTCAAACTTCAATCTAAGTTACTCCAACTCGACAAAAGACAAATAAATAAATAGCGGCCTAGATCAAACTGAATGAATTTTTAGTAACTGGCCGTAAAAATACTCGGCCTAACTTTATTGACTTATCAAACAAAATTACAATGCAAATGGATCTAACTTTGATTAAATGATGTATCTTCAATTTCTGGTATTTCTCGAGCTTCCCAGCTAGTCGGATAGTACTTCTTCAAGAAGCGACCATTGATCGGATTTGAATGTTTTGATCCGTCGACATCTTGGAGTTGATATGCACCTTTTCCTACTATTCCGGCAATAGTGAAAGGTTCTTGCCAATTAGGAGACCATTTTCCATATTTTGGATCTTTTGATCCAATAGGCAGTAATGCTTTTCACACTAGGTCTCCTTCGCCGAAACTTTTGAAGTGGACCCTTTTGTTGTATGCACATGCCACTGCTATCTTCTATATTTGGAGGTGATCTAAGGTCGCCAGTCTTACTTCTTCAAGTTCTTCTATCTCTTGCATCATGGCCTCAATATACTTAGCTGGGGTAAGATTATTTTTCTGAGCAACGCACAAAGACATTACTATCACCTCCATTGGCAGAATTGCATCATGCCCATATGTCAAGGCGAATGGCGTTGTGCCTGTTCCTAACCTTTTTGACATTATGTATGCCCAAAGGGTTTCTGACAATAAATCATGTCATTCTCTTGAATTATCATCCACCATCTTTTCAAGAATCCCTTTCAAAACTTTATTTGTTGCTTCAGCCTGACCATTAGCTTGGGCAAAATATGGGGTCGAATGGGTTAACTTTATCCCATATTCTTTGGCAAATGATTCCACCGCTTCACCAATAAATACCGTTTCACAATCTGCAGTAATGGATTCTCGTATACCGAACCTATGGATTATGTCTTCTTTGATGAATTTGATCACATCAACTTGACTTACTGACTTCATCGGCCTTGCCTCAACCCACTTAGTGAAGTAATCAGTGGCGACGATGATAAATATGTGTTGCTTGCTAGATGGAGGATACACTTTTCCAATCAAATCCATAGCCCATCCTCGGAACAGCCACGGCTTAATTATAGGGTTGAGAGGAACAGCCGGAATGTGCTGTACTGGGCCGTGACATTGACAAGCTGTGCACCCTTTGGCAGACTTTATGTAGTCGGACATGATAGTTGGCCAGTAATAGCCATGTCTCCTGATTAGCCATCTCATCTTTGTTCCAGCTTAGTGTGCTCCACAAATACTTTCATGCACTTCAGCCATCACTAGCATTGCCTCATGTTTGCCCAAACACTTTAAAAACAGGTCATCTTGTCTTTTTTTATACAACTCTTTGTCAAATAGGACGTACTTCACCGCTTTTAGCTGAATTTTCCTTTCAATTTTCCAGCTTGGATTCTCCAAATAATTCATCAACGGAAATCTCCAATCGTTTTCATCAATCTCTATACAAAAGATGTCTCCTGTCACATTCCTCTATTGTAATGACGAAAGATCCATCTTTTGTATGCTGATGATCATTTCCGTCAACTCTTCTGACATATGAACTCCTAAAGCAATCTGGGCCATCTCATTTGCCTCCCAATTCAATTCTCGCGGAATATGCCGAAATACCACTTTGTCGAAACTTTGGATCAATTGATCAACTACCATGTAGTATGGTGATAAAGCCCAACTACGACATTGATATTCACCAGTCAATTGTTCCAAAGCCAAAAGTGAATCGCCTATTATTTCGACCATAGATGCCCCCATTTCCTTCAATATTTCCAAACTGATGATCAAAGCTTCATACTTGGCTTGATTATTTGAACACTTAAAAGCAAGCTGGAAGGAAAATTTTGTCTTTCACCCCATTGGAGATTCAATGTCGATCCCAACTCCTGCTGAAGTAAGAGTTCTCGATCCGTCAAAACTTAACTTCCATGGCGTAAGAGAAATTGAAGCTATCTCTACTGGATCGTTTTCCCCTTCCACTTCCAAACAAGGATGGTCAGCCAAGAAATCTGCCAAGGCCTGACCTTTCATTGCCTTTTGAGACACATATTTGAAGGTGAACTCTGACAATGCTATTGTCCTGATGCGTGTCATAAACACCAAAATTAATTACTGAATTCAAACACTACCGTAGTAGCGGTAAGTTCAGGTCGATTCCACAGAGACTGATAATCAAACTCAATCTATTCCAATTAAAGTAAAATTAAAAAGACAAAAGGGGGATTTTATGTTGGAAAGTTCAATTATTAAAGAAAACAATTTAATAAATACCGAAAATAACAATTGGAGAAAACCTTGGGTTAGAGTTCTTCAATTGCTAAAGAACAGGTGATCACAGACAAAAATATATCCAAAAATAATCATTCAATGTTGGATTGAATAAAATAGCACGGCCAATTTTATTCTAACTCTCACAATTAATTAATCAAGATACGATCGTAAATTAATCATAATTCTGAAATATCTAAACCAACGTGATCTAAATTAAATCAGAACAGCATTAAGAACAATAGCAACCAACAATAAACAAGTCCTACAAACGTTGTAAAACTTTAATCTATTATGCATTCTCCTAAGAAATTAACAAAAGCTTAGCATGCAATTATTAAAATCAAAGTGCTACTAAACATAGAACATTCAATGCGATTGAATTCCTAATTAGCAAATACCCAATCCACAAATAATTATAACGGATCCAAATTATAATCAAAGAGAATTAAATAATAAACAAATAAATTGGAAGAACACAAATTGAATAATTATAATTGAATTAAAACTTATAAACAATGTCTCACACCTTATACTTTAGCAATGAACAATACTCTTTCCCAAGAGAGAGATTTAGCTACTCATAATTGTTAGAAAACTTTTTCTTTTTGTTGTTTTTGCTCTAAAAACGGCTGCCCTATTACAAGATAACTTAAACCTATTTAAACTAAAAACTTAGGGCTACAAAACACACAAAAATGTGCCTAAACGGACCAACTTCGCGCCCATCCAAGCGCCTGGGCACTGCACCTGGGCTGCACTGCCTTGCTGCCAACGTCCAGTTAATTACAGTTTTGCCACTGCTTCTTCAGTTTTTCTGTTTAATTATGATTTTGCCACTGTTTCTTCACTTTTCATCACTTTAAGCTCAAATCCACCTAAAACATAGAAAAATATAAATTAATCCATTTTAAGTGAATAAAACATGCTCAAATCAAGTATTAAGGTATATAAAATATATATAAATTGCATCCCATCATGTCCACTTCCCAATTCTTCCCCTGATGATAGGCTTTGACAACATGTATTTTATAAGGCCAGTCTAGGAAATGATGATTACTCTAGTCGGCAACATATAATGCCATAACTTTGTTGCTGCAAAATATAATGTTAAACATAATTTCTGAATCAGAGAGTACTTTAGCTCGTTTGACGTGAAGACTCTACTCAAGTAATATACAGCATGTTCCTTTCCAAGTTCATTGTCCTGAGCTAACAGACATCCGACAGAGTTTTCTGCAGCTGAGATATAAAGTTTGAGCGGTTGGCCCTTACGCGGCGGCATAATAACTTGTGGATTGGCCAAATACTCTTTGATGCGGTCAAATGCTTCTTGATGATGACTCTCCCATCTAAATTCATCTTCATCTTTCAGCTTCAACAAAGCTGAAAAAGCTTGAATTTTTCCAGACTAGTTTGAAATGAATCTTCTGAGAAAATTTATCTTCCCAATTAGGCTCTGCAATTCTTTCTTATTCCTAGGAGGCTTGGCTTCTACGATCGCTCGAGCTTTATTTTTATCCACTTCGATGCCTCTCTGATGGACTAGGAAGCCAAGAAAGTTTCCCGCCGAGACTCCGAATGCACACTTTTGAGGATTCATCTTTAACTTATGTTTCCTCATTCGCTCAAATGTCTTTCTCAAGTCGGCCACGTGACCTAGCCAAATGTCCGATTTCACCACGACATCATCAATATAAACTTCTAGAAGCTGTCTGATCATGTCATGGAAGATTGCATTCATCGCTCTTTGATAAGTAGCTCTTGCATTCTTCAGACCAAAAGGCATGACAACCCATTTGAACGTTCCGATTGCACCAGGACATCTAAATGCAGTATTGGCAACATCATCTTCTGCAATGAAAATATGGTTATATCTGGAGTGTCCGTCCATGAAAGAAAGAATATCATGCTTAGCTGCCTCATCTACTAATAATCAGCTACTGGCATCGGATACTCATCTTTGGACGTAGCTAAATTCAAATTCCAGAAGTCAATGCATATTCTGAGTTTCCCATTCTTCTTTACAACTGGAACTATATTGGCCAACCATTCTACATAACGAGCCATTCGGATGAAACCGGCTTTGACTAACCTTTCGATTTCCTCCTTCACCTTGAGCATGACCTCTGGCGATATTCTTCTTGGCGGTTGCTTAAATGGCCGAAATCCTTCTTTGATTGGTAGGCGATGTTCCACCAATTTTCTGTCCAAACCAGGCATCTCATGATAGTTCCAAGCAAAAATATCTTTGAACTCCTTTAAAAGCTCAATAATTTCAGCCTGCAGCTTAGTCTCCAAGAGGCTACTTACAAATGTTGGTCGAGGATCTTCGTCAGTTCCCAAGTTCACTTCTAGCAATGGATCCTGAACCTCGACCGTGGAGTCATCCATCTTTTTTGGTGCCAATTAGATGTCATCAAAAATAAATTCTAGTTCAACCTCAGAGTCATCCTCCATGATACATTCGGCCAAATCAATGGCCGAATTGTTTTCCAACTTCATTTCTGCCATGTACACCACAAGTTTCCTGATAGTGGTATGGACCGCCGTCGTTTTCTCTTCTTCATTATGGTGTATATTCGTTGGAAACTTTTTGTATTCAGCTTTGACATCTGGACAATTGTTGGTCGTGCCAACTCATCACAAACTTCTTTTTCCATCTTGTGAAGCACCCTGACATCTTTCCAGGCCGTAACCCCTGCAGGACGACCATGTTTGTTATTGCCAAAAAATTGGACAAGACCAACTTCTTCTTCATAGTACCAAGCCTCAATTGCATTGGCACTAACTAAGAAAGGTCGGCTATCGGCCTGAACCACTTCAACATTTTTTGCCATTCCAAAACCATAAAGCCTGGTGCAACGAGGACGGTACGCACAAGCTTGCATGAATCCAATCCCGCCCCAATAATGCATTGTAGCTGGATTTGGACTCTACCACAAAGAATGCGGTCATGGTAGATTTTTCCCCTACGGTAATCTCTATGGGCAAAACTCCTTTAGCCTTAGTGATTCCTTAGTGACTGTCAAATCAGTTGGGATGAGATCATGCTCACTCTTACATAATTTAGCTAACATGGAAACAGGCAAAATATTTACCGCTGCTCTGTTGTCAACTAAAACCTTATTTATAGGTCTCTGTCGAAATGAGCGTTGATGTAAAGAGGCTTCAGATGTTGCGCCATCCCTTCAGTTGGCTTTTCAAACACTATCCGTTGGGAACTAGAATGACCTGGTTCTTTTGTTGAAGACTTGGAACCTTCTGCAATTGTCGCCCTAACGTCTCCAGTTTTGACAACATCTCATTCCATTACACTTGCCTGGTTGGAATGAGCTTCAAACGTCAGTGGCAGAATAATAACCATGTTGATGGTCACCTAATCCATAGCTCCGAAAATTAATTGTTAAAGCTTTGTCAGTTGAGGAAACTACCATGTCTTCTTCAGTTATATCCTCATCCAAGCCTCTCAGACATGAGATCATCTTAGCGCTTTGTTTTCTGACCCAAACATTACACCATTTTTTTCTCCCTAAAGGTCTGGATGAGGTGACAACTTTCTGAGTTGAAGCTGCAGCCAATTTTTTCAGATTCTCTGGTCTCCCCTCTGTACCACAAAGGTGTGACTCCAGTTCCTTCAACACATTATCATCCTTGTTATTTTCTGTTTGAGCTATCATTATAGGCGTTTTCCGACGGCCTTCTCACGAGTCTTTGCTTCCTTAGCCGATCTCTTTGCCTCGGCATGCTGGCGCTGCATCGGCCTCTTTTGAGTCTTGGTAGGTGGTTGATAAGAACCATGTCCTACTCGGTACCAACAATCTACCTTTGTAATTGGTGACCTAAAAGTTCTTGGTTTCTCGACCTTCTGGGAAACCAATCTTGTCGGATGGTTTCTAGAAAAAGTGACTTGGAGGTTAGGCTCACATTGCCCCCCTGGTGTCGATCGTTCAGCTTCACTGTTCCATTCTGCAACTTCGGTCCGAAACGTTGGAAAATAGAATTCTGGTTGTGACTTTCCAGTAGTGGCTTTGTCATGTCGAGTTTCTGATTCCTTGTTAGACGCTTTATTCCCCTGTCCTCAACCTCATGCTTGCACCGAGTACAAAACACCTTAGAAGAAGATTCAGCTTTTTTGGCCAAATAATCTCTTCTAAACTCTTCCGGATGATGTCTGTTGCAGATCCACCATAACTCTGGGTTTTGCCAAGTCTGAAATATTGGTCGAAACCATGTTCATTTCAGTTGATGGGAAAGGATTACTATCCACTTCCATTATTTCTTTCCCTTTCTCCGGGAACTTCAGTGTCCCCTTCTCAATCAATGTATGAATAGTAATCCAAGAGACTACGTAATTCGTAGTCTGATGCGACCACATGCCATGCCATTTGCAGTATAGCTTCTTTTTCATCTCTTCCTATGTAGGCAGAATATGGCCGTCAGGTAATTTAATTACCTTGTTGGCCAACAGATGGTCAAAGATCTTGTCAGCTTTAGAGATATCAAAACTGTAGACCTTTTCTGGTTCGACCCGATTCTTTCTCGTGTCCATCACCAGCTGTGGAACTTTCTAGCTCCTTACTGGTTTAGCAAGAGCCTTGCAAACATGTAGATGTGTGGCTATCACCTCCACCGCATCCACTTCAAATGTTCCATCTACGCTTTCTTGGTCTTCAGTCTCTACCAAGTGAATCTCAGTATTCGGGTCCTTGTAGTATGACCCTCTGGACGAGTTCTTCCTCTGGTACTTCTCCTTCAAGATGCCATCATATCGAGTGGCTCGAGAGACCAACTCGAACAAGTCATGGAATTTCATCCCCTCAAACTTCTTTCGAAGCTTGTAGCTCAGTCCACCTTGTGCTAGCTAGACGAACTCCCGTTCTGGTATATCCAGGTGACATCTGATCCTCGCCTTTTTGAATCGAGTTATAAATAACTGAACCGATTCTCCATCCATTTGTCGCAGGTGCAATAAGTCAACCATGAAAATCTCCGGCTCAATCCGATTGAACTGCTCGTGGAACTTCTGCTCTAATTCTTGCCAGCTATGGATCGAGTTTGGCTGCAAGTTGATGTACCAAGTGAAAGCTAGACCTGTCAAAGAATTAGCAAATAGTAACAGCTTTAGGAAATCATTGGATGCTGCTTCTCCGCATTGGATAGTGAAATGGCCTATGTGCTCCACGGTGGATTGTCTTTCCTCGCCAGAAAAAAGGGTGAAATCAGGAAATCTGAATCCCCTAGGAAATTCGATCTGGTCGAAAGCATTGAGGTACGGCCTCCTATAAGATGGACGTCCAGCTCTTCAAAATGCAGGACCCATCATCTCTTGGATGATGGTCTTAACGGCTTCCCGGTCTATGCATTGGCCGTGGTTCATCCAATGCGGTCCATTCCTCCGCGCTGGGGCTTGGAAGTCTGCTTGATAGGCACGGGCATCATAATGTCCATTCCTGTAGTTCTGTCCAAAATGCTCCGCATGTCCCCCTCCATGAACCTGGTTCTGAGCCTGCAGGTTTCCATATGTCGGAACATCCGCTCTCCCTACATGTACGTTGGGTACAGTCTAAAAAGCATGTGTCAAATGGTCTTCCCGACCATCCCTCATGGTCTAGCCTTGGTTATCAACATGCCCCCCGGCAGGAACATTATTCCTTACCGGTGGGGGAATGTAAGGTTGGACTTGTCGTTCAGGCATAAACCTTACATCGTTTCCACTGGACCCGGCTTGAAAGGTTGGTGCCTCAGTCCTTGGCGTGTTGCCATTGGGTATGACCTGAAAGGCCTGCACCTGTTGTTCCTCTTGGCCGTTAGTCGGCCTTGCTCCATTCGACGCAGCTTAGGTCATATGCGTCTGCTGGCGTAGCAGTTCCATGATTCCTTGCAACATTTGCTGCTGGGTCTCCTGGAATGTTTTCATATTCCTGTGATTCTTCCTCAGCTCTTGGGATAGTTCATGGATCGAATCCCTGGCGGACATCTCTGTCGTGTCTGGAGCCTTACCAGCTTCCCTTTCGATTCCATCATCATCCGACACGTTTCAGCTGCTAATGCCACCATGGTTGTTGGATTCCTGATTCTTAGAACGAGTCTGCACCATTTTCTCAGTCAAAAAAAGTGGTCCCACCGAGCATGCCAAAAGATATGTTGGTGTAAAACACAACAATTAGTCGTCTCAAGTGTGCAAGTATGCCACTTCGAACCTATAACAGTCCAAAGAAAAAGTAAAGTGTGCGCCAATTAATATCAAACTTAATTAAAGAGTTACAAATGCCTTTCAGATCAAAGGACTTTTAATTAAAATTTTCAACTAAAACACTTGACTAGTCGAAGTAAATTCTAACGAGAATAAACTAAGTAGTCTATGTTTTCTGGTGTGTGTGGATGCGTCTATCCTTTTCAAAGTTTTTGAAGCCTCTATTTATATAAGAGAATATGGCTCACCAACTCTTTGTGCTTCCGATGTGGGACTCCTTCAATTTTCAATTTCAAAGCCATCTATTTATACTTGTGCAAATCCTTGTGCTTTTCATCTCCAAACAATATGAGACAATTGTTATTTTTCAAAATCAAACCTTAATAAATATTAATTTTCTTAAACTTTCTTTCATTTTGGCATGCATTTTGGTCTTTAAACTTCAGTTCTTTGTTATATTTGGTCTTTGAAACTATTTTTAGTATAATTTTTAGCAATTTTGAATATACAATGCACCTATGTAGTATGAAAATTGTAAAATTACAAAATTAGATAACCCCGTTATAAGACCCTTGTATATTGTATTAAGTGCATTGCCCATTTCAAAATTAATCAAAATTAGACTAATTAAAAATAATTTTAAGGACCAAAGCGTATCACAAATTAAAATTTAAAGACAAAAGTATCAAAAACAATTCAAAGTCCAAGATGCAAATATAAATATAGTAAAGTGCTAATAACCCTATTATATATGTATAATTATTGGATTATTTAGTACATACTATTGTATCAGATGATGATGTAGAACAAGAGTTTTAATTTGTTTAAAAAAAATGAGTTTTGCTTGTGTCACATCATCACCAATAGAACTGCAACTTAGATAGTAAATTTTAATTGAAAATATTTATTTTATTTTATTTTATTTTATTTTTAATACTAAAACTCTAATAAATGAAATGAAATTTATAATAGTAATCATTTAAATTGCTATATAACATATAAATTTTACTAGTAATTCATTGCTAATGAGTAAAAAATTTAAAACTTATATCACATCATCATCTGATACTATAATATGGACTAAATAACCTACTAAATCATTATAAATATATGAGTAATTCTACAATAAGAATACCTTCATTTTATTTAAATAAAGACTGTCACTAAAAATATATTTTTAATAATAAATTTAAAAACATTGTCACTAAAAATAAACTATCAATGACAATATTTTCATATTTGTTACTAAAAATATATTTTTAGTGACAAACTTTATTTTAATAAAATGAGAATATCCTCATTATAAAATTTTCATATATATATATATATATTATTATGTATATATGTGAGCAAGACTAACGTGCTCATTTGGTATATTATATTATAATAGATTGTATTGTATCAAATTATGTTGTAATGTATTATTTGTGTTGAAATGTAATACATAATACAACTCATATGTTTAGTATTAAATTGCATATACAATAAGATGTTTGGTATATTTTTGTATTGTATTGGATTATTTTTTTAAAATTAAAAAAAATTAACTTATTATTAAAGTTTTTAATTTTTAACTTTTAACTTTTTAATTTCAATTTTATTAAAAGTTTTGATTTTTAATATTCAAATTTTTAATTCTTATCATTATACTCCTTACTAAAACTCAGACTAGAACCGAAACTTCCAGACCAGATCGCAAAACACGAATTTAAGACGGCCACAAAGCTTACAGAATCATAATCGGTAGGATTGAGAAAACTGATTCAATTCTTTCTATTTCCATTCCCAAAACTGATTCAAATCTTTCTATTCCCAGCCATGGCAATCAGGTCTCAGCCACACTCCATCAAAATAATAGAGGTCTGCAAAGTGCCTCATGCACCTCAATCTCCTGCTGCTGACTTTGCCATACCCAAATCTTTACCTCTTACTTTTTTTGACTTGGTGTTTTTTAGGTCTTCACCTGTTGAACATCTTTTCTTCTATCAATTTTTGGTCTCCCCGGCAACCTTCTATGGTTCCGTTCTTCCGAAACTTAAGCAATCCTTCTCTCTAAGCCTCAAACGAAGAGCAAAACAGAGAAAAAAAAAATGAAAAAAATTACAATAATGTTTCACTGGGTATCTTTGCCCAAAGAAGAAAAGTAAAAAAACTGAAAGATCCATGGAGAAAAAAATAGAAGAACTGTGTACATACGTGCCACTTCTCACCTTCGTGATAAAGCTTGACTTGTATAACCTAATACAAAAAAAAAAGAATTTGTTGTGTTATTAATACATTATATTTTGTATTAAAAAAGTTAAAATATATTATATAATCTTATACAAAACTAATACCAAATACAGTACTAATTAAAATTAATACATTATATCTAAATAATACATCATATTATATGTAACCAACGAAATGTATGGTGTTGACACATATTAAGCGGTAGAAATTTCCATACGTTAGGAACCGTACTAGCGGTTCTCAAAGAAAACAAAAAAATTGGTAATTTACATATTTATATAGACCAGAGTCTTTTTTTTTTGGTAATAATATATAGACCAGAGTCACCAGACTTACGTTTGCAAAACTGTATATATTTATTGCATTTAAATTTTATCCAACTAAAAGAAAAATTAAATATATTAAAAGAAAAAAGGGAGGAAGAGTCACAAACATTGCCAAAGCTTGGTTTTTTGAGTAGCTGAACAAGAAATTTGGCATGACACTCTGCGACATCAAAAATCAATAGAATACTTTTTTATAAGTCATTTTATTATCCGAATATCCGTATGTTATTTAAAATTTATTTTTAAATAATGATAATTTCAGATTTATTACTAAAAATATATTTTTAATAAAAATTTCGTCATTTCAAAATTTTTCTATATATGATATTTTAGAATATTAGATATTTGCTTATCTCTACCAAACTTAACCATGACATTCTACGAGTTGGGTTTAAGATACTCAGTACCAACTTGTTGCCGGCTGCTGAGATCGACCAAACAAAGCTTAATAATTAGCTACTTAATTACCCTTATGCAAAATAATCACATTTACCCAATAAATTTTAATTTTAATTTCCTTCACCATTGCATATTACCTTCGAAACTCTTAAGATAAAAATATATTTTTTTCTAATTCATTGGGAAAATTATATATCCATCTCAGCACTTTATAATTGATTTATATCTTCTTCTCAATTTAATTATTTTTTTATTGATATTAAATTCTTATTTAATTTCTTAGAAGATTAAAAAAATTAATTCTCCTATTTTTCTTTTTTCTTTTTGGAGGTCAGACTCATTTCTACTAATATACAACATGAGTAAATTGCATTTTGATACCTTCAATTTTCAATGTTTTAAAATTTAAGCCCTTAACTTCTTAGCTCAACAATTTACACTTTTAATTTTTCAATTTATTGTAATTTGGACATTTTTTTTTTTTTACTCGTAGAGCTTAACCTTTCATGTAAGTTATACATTAAAATATATCAAATTTTGAACTAAAAAATATTGAAGTGCTAAATATTAAAATTACATTTCAAAAAATTGTTGTATTTTTTAGTTTAAAATTAAATATCGTTTAATATCCGTCAAGTAAATTTCACCGACAAAAGGGTACCAATAGTTTTAATATTTTACACTTTAATATTTTCTAGTTTAAAAATTAATACAGTTTAATATCAAATGCAAAATAGCAGTTAAACTTTATAGTCAAAAGTCAAACAAAACTTAAATCGTAAAAAAGTGAAAAATCAAATGCTTAGGTTGCTGAGTTGAAAATTAAAGAACTAAATTGCAAAACTTTAAAAGATGAAGATATTACCAAAATAAAATTATCCTTATACAACATCCTCTCAACCAAATTACTTAAGTATGGAAATAATACATACATGCTGCTAGAAATTTTCATACAGTTAGTAAAATAAAAAATAAAAATTAAAGTAGAAAAATAGTTCTATATTAGAATACAAAAATATAAAAACGTATTCGTAAATATAATACTAACTTGACAAAGAAATAGTCTTGCTTGTAGCAATATCCTTAAAACAATACTTTCTCCCCTTGCTCGAATTAAGTTTGTAGGATATTACTTTCCAGGATTGACTAATTATAGTTCGAAATCTGGCAGAAAATATCAAACCTTATTCAACTTTTATTCTTTTCTCTCTTCTATGTGAATTTTAATATAAAAATATGCAGTATAAAACTTCCTCCAAAGCCTGAGATATCTCTATATTTTTAGAGTTTTATCAATATCCATGGAGTTACATCTCCTGAAAGGTTCATCAAAAGCTTTACTCATATCAAAAGCTAAAAGCAAAACTACAAGCTTTTGGTGGATTTTCATATATATATAAACCGCAATCCAAACAATATGGAATTTACAAACCATTAGATGTTAGAACATTTAGAAAGTTGAAATAAAACGTACAATGGTCATTGCAGAGTAAAAGACCAATTAGAAGATGAAACTAAGTACTGATTTTGTATTATGTAGCTTCTAAAATAATCAATTTTAGATATGTTGAAGAAATAATCAACTGTAGAAAGAATCCATCAAGTGTTTTCAAAATTATTGTAGGTTTGAAATTATCATTTAAGCATTCGGTAAATAATAATGTTTAATTGTTGTAACTATATATATAATAAGTAAAAAGAATATTGATTATTATTATATTATTATTATTATTATTATTATTATACCAACGTTGCAAAATGTTTTCTTTTTCTTTTTCTTTTTCTTTTTCTTTTTTCCTTACTATATTTAATATTATTAAATAATTATTTAGCATATAAATTTTATTCAGTACAACTATATTGAAAGGGGAAAAAATAAATAATGTATATTTATTATAAAAAAGTTTAAATGCATTTTAATACTTTTTAAATTGAATTTGTTCACTTAGGGATCTCTACAATTAATTTGTGCAATTGATACCTTCTAAATTGAAAAAAGTTACACGTTTGTCCAATGTAGTTGAAATTGACAAAAAAAAAAGTTGCACATTTGTCCAATTTAGTTAAAATTGACAAATTCTATCAACCCTCAAAAAAAAAAA
>QANX01001416.1:0-19676 GCA_003254975.1 Ochetophila trinervis
ACGATAGGAAAGCGGTCACAGAAAAATCTAGAATATTTTGACCAGTTTAGAATATTTGGACGACAACATGGTGATGATGATGAAATAAAGCAATAAAATAATGAATTATATTATTTCTGATGAGGTATGCAATATAGGTATTTATACAAAATGATGATTATAATTGACCCTTAATATGGTAGCAATAGATACGGTAAACATATAATGACACCCCTGATACGTCACCAATTTTTTTGAATAATTCAAGTTATTTTATGGGTTAATTAAATTTTAATACCTTTAATTTGTAGAATTTTATAATTTAAACTTGCAACTTATAAAAGTAACGATTTATATCTTCAATTTTTTAATTTGCTACAAATTAGTCAAATTTACAATTTGACCAAACAAATTGTTCCAACTCCAATTCCAAATAAACCTTTTTTGAATAATTCAAGTCGTATGGATTTATTGCATTTCGGTGCTATTGATTTGTAAAATTTTACAATTTATACATTTAATTTTTAAAATTAATGATTTGAACTTTTAATATTTTAATTTATTTTTATAAATTGATCTAATTCTCAATTTGGCCAAACGAACTAATAATTGTTTAGTCTAGAAATTTATTTTTTTATAATAAAATTGAAAGCAATATAATATGTGAGGAAAGAGAAAAAAAAGTCACCTGAACAAACTTTTTTCAATTTATCTGGCCAAATTGAATATTGGTCCAATCTGCAATTAAAAATCTATCATTACTTTTGATGTTAAAAATCAAAATTGCAAAATTCTAAAAATCAAAATTAACAAAATGTAATCAAGACTTATTTTATTTTGAGGATAGTAATCCCATATTCCAAGGAACGATGCTACACTAATAGAAAATACATGCATGCTTCAGCACTGGACACTAGAAGCTAACTGCTGCTTGTATTTTTTTTCTTGGGCTTCTTAATGGGATGGGAGATTTTAACTCAATCACTATACATGGCTTTGTCATTAGATTGTTCCTCAGTGCAACATTTCGAGTGCTAAAACATTGCAAATATGCAACATATGGCTGAGAACTATACGAAATCATAATATCAGGGAACATTAATTTACAAATTGGAGACTTGCATTCTTCTGCAAAAGGCAGATTCCTTCTGTCATCAATTCATATTAAGAAGAAACAGGGTTCACTTACTGATACATATACATCTATTACATTCAAATCAACAAGGAAAAAAAAGAAAGTAACAATTGGGGGGGCAACAGAAAAATTCAAGCAGGCTTCTCATAGGAATTCTGATCTCTAAAATCTGAAATGGCGCTTCGAATCATTTCCGCAGCATGGGGTTGCACAAACATATGAGTGCTATCCAAAATATGTATTACGAATTTCTGTGATGCAGGCAGCGAACCATTCAAATTGATTATGAACTGTGCCATTGGTATATCACTGCAGAAGAGATGCATTAACAGTCTTTCAGAAACAAGAAGAAGAATTTGCAATGGGGAAATAAAATAACTCAAAATACCAAACAAGCTCAAAACTAAGGAATTGGATTACAGATTATGAGAGCATTAAGAAGAAGAGCTTCATCCAAAACCACAAACCAGTTATGCAAGCTAAAAGCTATTCGAGGGAGAGTATTCTAAGTATCAAGGGTTTTGATCAAAAAACAAAAACAAAAACAAAAATAAAAAAACAAACAAACAATTTTGGCCCTCAAATAGGTAGTCTTTGAATAGAGACATCTAACAATGCATAAGCAATGAGAAACTATGGGTTGTTAATGCCATGATTTATACAATGTTGGATGTACATACTCGACAGCCAAGATGATATTTGTCAAAAATCATCTTCAAGTGGCTTTGTATGTGGACAGGCAACGTGTGGAGTACAAAACATTTTTGTCATGACCATACCAATATCTAAATCACAAATAAACAAGAGGGTGAAACACACATCTGAAAAATATCCCAACCGTCAAAACCTAATACCATAAACAATTTATGAACATTTCAATAGCTACACTAATCAATATATTTGCAACAATACATTTTTTCAAATTTTACGGAAGCATGGAACTATCCCTAATGGCAGAGTAGCAGATGGGAAACCAGAATCAGTATACAAGGAAAACACACGATCATTTAGATTTGAGAGAAACAAGTTAGAAGTACTTTACCAGGAAATGAACAGTCCTTTAGTAGCATTAACCATACTGGGTCAGTAATCTTTTGAAATTTTAAACTGCAACAATGACAACAACAACAAATGAAAACAAGTAAGCAAATAAACCAAGAGATAAATAACAGCAAGTTTAAATCATCACTACCCCATTTCTTAATATACATACAAAAAACCAAACAATTTTATTTTCATTTACATAACAAAAGCCTATGGCACATCCTATCTAGATTTAAGCCTCTTGAATATGATTTGACACAATCTATAAAGTTTAAATGTCATTCAACATCAACCTTTTTGAATCAACTTATTGGAGATACAAAATGTTCATAAACATTGAGAAAGATTTCCTAAACTCAAACAAGCCTCTATTAATACCACTCAATCTTCTAACAACGCAAGTAAACATATATAGTACAGATTATAAGATCAAGCTTTCCATACATGAATTCAAGCGGGTAAAAGAAACTAATGCTACAAAGCATTATAGACTGTATTGGGCCCATTAACTCTGTTCACAATGCGATTACAAGTTTTAACGAAACAAATCCACTGCTTAAACATAATTCTAATTGACCCTTATCTGATCCCTCAGAAATCAAAGAAACAGTGCAAAAACAAAATACCATTTGGACAATGAGGAACCCAGAAATTATATGTACTAAAAAACTGTTTTTTCCCTTAATATTCTATTAAAATCACAGATTTTACGGACCCAAAAAGAAAAAAAAATTTAAGCTGAAGGGCTAATTTGACGTGTCCAAGAGAGAGATTGAATAAAATGGTAGAGAAAACCTGTAAAAAGTTGGAATTTTGAATGGGGTGAATGAATAGAGACATCGGTAACATAATGGAGTAGATGAAACCCTACTTGATACCTCTGTCGTCAGTAGGGGTGGGCACGGTGCAGTTTGATTCGGTTTTAACCGAAAAGTGAAACCAAACCGGCCAATCGGTTAGAATAGAAGCCTAAAACTGAACCAAACCGACTGGAGCACTAAACCGAAGGTTTAACCGAACCAAATAAATTGGCTTGGTTCAGTTTTCTGGTCGGTTTGGGCTTTAATTGGGCCTATGTTTTGGGCCTGGTTTAAGCCCACGTTTTGGGCCCCTATTTGGTCCGGTTTCACGATAATTTGGTTGGCCAGTCAGTTACAATTTTAAAGGAAATTACTGGTCCAGTTTGGCGGTCGGTTAATGTGCATTTTCTCTGCTGAACCGACTAAACCGAAATCAAAAATATGCTCAAATCCAAAAGCAACAAATCAGAAAGCAAGACAAAACAAACTAAATTAAACACCACATCGCATATTAAAGATTAACAATTAAAGATTAACAATTAGAATTTAAAAACAAGTCACTTCTAATATGCTCAAATCCAAAAACAACAAATCGGAATGCAAGACAAAACAAACTAAATTAAACACATCACGTATTAAAGATTAACAATTAGAACTTAAAAGCAAGTCACTCCTAATATGCTCAAATCAGAATTGACTGACCTGGTCTCTAATGTCCTTCAAAAAACAATTCTAACAGTAATAGACAGTGCTCCAACTCCAAGGCTTCAAATCAGTAGTTTTAATGATTCTCGATTCAACAATAGCAAATCATTATCAATGCATATCCAAAAACAACACAAATAAACTATGAAAGACCAGATAAAATGTAGCATTATTTATTGAACCTTCAGCTACAATAATCAAAAAACAGAGGTTCACCCAAGAACAATGCAAAACTGATTTCCCTAATGTCTACGAAAGGCCCATTCACACAGGCAAGAGGCCCCTGCTTTTATCATCAGGTTTGACATTCACAAGCAAATCTACATCCAAAACCTCAAAGTCCAAAAAAGTTAAAAAACGAAACAAATTCTTGACTTGACAGAGCGTACTAGAAACACAAAAATACCTTAAAATGAACTCTGAGGTCCGACCCCCTTGCCTTGCAAGCTGCACAACATACATCAAAGTGAGAAACAAAAGAAAACAAAAAAACTCACTTTCAAACACCCAAGTGCTTAAACCCCTTTCCAACCCCCGTGAAAATAAATTAAATAGCTAACAGAAAATGGAGCAACTAACTCAGGTTTCAAAAAAAAAAACGAATGGAAAAATCAAAGATTGGGAAAGGAAATGGAAGACTCACACTTAGTGGGATTGTCTTCTTAATCTGCACAGTTCCATAATCGGTTCACCAAACAAAAAAAATCTTCGAAGCAGAAATATCTGCACACTTAGTGGGATGCTCCTACGAAATATTCGAGGCCAATAATAATGACACTCAGATTGATGATGTTGCGAAGACAATAAAGAAATCTGAAAACAAGAAGAGGATTGAGCAGGTTCGATTATAGCTTATGGAGAAGAGAGAATGCTGAATTAGATTTTAAAGCATTACAGCAACAAACGATCACCTTATTATTATCCAAAAGAGGACCGGGACTCAAGGTCGTGGACTCGTGGGGGAGAGGCGGCGGCGGCGACTGGCGAATACACTCGGTCTCGAAGTCTCGAATTTTTGTTTGTGATTTAGTTTAGGTTAGGGTTTTTTCAGGTTAGGGATTTTTCAGATCCTGATTCATGATGGACGGCTGAGATCATTTCAGTATATGCTATCAGATATTAAAGGCAAGTTTGGAAAAAAAATAATTGACGGCTGAGATTTATTGTAGGGTGATGTGGCATTATCATTATTTGCTATAAAGTAAAAATTTACTGGAATTTTATTTTTATCCTACGGGCATTTGTATGGACTATGGAAGCATAGTTTTCTATATAATTGAAAGAAATAGATTAAAGTATTTTATGAAACACTTCTGGGTAAGGAATTAGAACTTTTGGGATTAGTGAAAAGTGGAGCTTCAGTTTTGAGTTGTAAGTAAATATTAGTCCACTAAACAAACTCACTAAAATGGGAGTCTCTTGATAACACTGATATATGGGAAACAAACAGACAAAAGCAAACTATTCAATTTTTCATATTCTCGTTACTCTTCAGCATAATTATAATACAATTGCAGTCAGACGAAAGAAAAAAAAAATTAATTACATTACGGTACTTTTAACTTTTAAAGTTTTATAATTTAAATCTTTAACTTTGCAATTAGGTCTTAAATTTTTTATTTTATTGACTTTTGTCTATAAAATTTAATAGTTGTCACATGTTATTCATATTAAACTGTATTAATTTTTAAATTAACAAATATTAAAGTGTAAAATATTAAAATTATTTTTAATATTTAGTGAATGTGATGCGTAAATCCAATAGTAATGTGAACAAAATCTATTTAAAGTTACTAATTAATAATATATTTTATTAACTTTTTTTTTTGTTGAAAATATTAAATTTTTAGGAGAATTTTGTTTTTTGTTTTTTAAAATTTTACGTTGTTTAATAAAGCATCTAGAAGTAGACATTTACTTTGATAATATTTAGCCTACACTAACTTGACATCAATTTGAGACATTACTATTATAGAGCAATTTTTAAAAAAAAAAAAATATTGTCCATATTACTTATATGACATGTTTATTGATTGGTCTTTCTTAAAATCTCTCTAAAATTTCTGAAGTGACCATGTCTTAGAAAAAGCTCCACCAAAAGTTTTAAAAACAATTCGGCAGAACCTCAACTCAAATATGAATTATTCAATAATTTTATCTTGCAAGAAATTAAACAATTATGTATCTTCCACAAATAACAGCATTCTTGACAAAAATAACATGAACAAAAATAAGGGTCTTAGACCCTAAATTTCAACCACAAAGATATAATCCAGTCCCAAATATTCATAGCATACTAAAATTGAAATTTTGATACTAGAAAGAGAAAAATAAAATAGTAATTTAAGTACTAACAATATAAAGTAAAATATTACACTACTTGCTCGAAAGGAAGAAGCAATAATAATTAGTGTCTGGGTAGAGTGATCAAATGTCAACTAGAACCTAAGGAACAAGTTAAAAAGAAAAAAAAAAATTGTAAGATAAAAATTTCAGTGATTGAATAATTTATACTAAAAAATAATCATTTTTTTTTAAATTTCTTTCTCTTAAAAAAACCTAGTTGTATCATTTTTTGAAAAGTTTCCATTTTTTAAAACATATTTTACAAAACCCAAACTTCATATCTCCAAAATCATTTAATGTTTGGAACTCCAGATCAGAATAAAATAATAAAACACTAAATATTATTAGAAATATAATAAATTAAGCATTGAAAAACATAAGATCACAAGTAGAGAAATAATTACTAAACATAATTAGATTAATCAAATAATCTAAACCATAAACAAAATCATCATCATAAAATATAAAAAACCATGTGATTAAGGGAGAAGGACTAATTCATCACGATAATTAGCATCTTAGAGCATTATGGCTAGATCTCTTCATCACTATTTTGTCATGTGACCGCAATAAAAAAAATATCCAATGTGCAAGAAATCATATTGAATCATATACAAATAACCATGGTATTATATGGTACACCAATAGAATCCCAAAACTCTTGAAAGTGTAATAATCTCATTTTTCTAACTCTTTTCAAATCCATAATATGAAACAAACCACAAATTGCCTTCCAAACCACTTTATATAGTATCTAAATTGTAACAAACCGAAGTACAATCATAAAAGTTCATAGTTTGCAATCCACTTTCATTTAATCGATTCAATCCACATAAATTCAAAAGCATAATTCCATAAAACCAATATAAGGTTAATTAAACATTCAAGTATAATAAATATATGCTTACCTAAAAATTTCAAAAACCATGTAGAAAGCAAATATTTTATATTTCAAATTACCAATATGCCTAAAATATAGTTACAAAAATAAGATTCAATCACTGGTTTGATAATCATGCCTATTAATTCATAGTATGTAGAGTCATTTTTTATTTCACTTCGGGTATTTAAAATATTACAAGAATATAATTTAGGCTTCAATCAAGTCACTTTCCGGAAACCATTGTGTTAGACATGGATGGTTCTTGTGTTCTTGTTTCTCTCTTTTATGAAAATGTTCATGACTTTTGTTCAATTTGCCATTGTATTGGACATGATTTTTCTAAGTGTTGCTTAGTGAGAAAGAAGTTTGAGAAACAATATGCTTCAAAAATAGTTACTGATAAATAGTCTAGTAAGACTACCTATATTCCCAAAAAGTAGGTAGGCTCTAGTAGGACTTGTTTTCTTCAAGAGGATGAGCTGGTGGCAGCCGCTATTGAAGTCCTTTCTTCTAAAGAAGGTTGCTCATGTGAAAATTAACACTATGCAACCTATTTTTTTTTATAGCCTTATTTTAGAAGATGCTTCTCTTTTGGGTTCTAATTTCAGACAAGAGGGTTGTTCTGTGGTTCAACAAATTGTGAAACAACCATGTTTCCTCATGTTGGAGGCAATGAGGTGTTAGCTTCTGTTCAAGATATTGTTTCAGTTCCTTTTGAAGAGTCTATAGTGGACTTTGAAGACTTCCAACGAAGTCATTTTTTGAAAGCTGCGAGCGGCCCAAAACACACCGGAAATATACCTATTACTAAGGTTTGCATGAAATAGTGACTTTGTTTTTGCCTTTTCCATTAGATGTTTTTTCTTATTTTATTAAATCTTTCTGGGTTGGGGTGGTTTTCCATCATTTTCCTAATCACATATTTTGATTATATATATATATATTATTTCTCTTTCCCTCCCTATTTTATTCTCTTCTCTCTCATTGCGATAGTAGCCAACCCCACCAAACCCACGTGACATTGGCAGTGGCTTTCCTCCCATGTTTGTCTCTCAGTATTCAATCACCAAACTCTGCAACACCACCCAAGTTCAAAAGCCCACGACCTTAAGAGCCTATAGCCAACAACCTTTCACTGTGAAACCGCCAGAGCATGAAGCAATTGCTTGAAATCCAAACACCATGGAAAAGCTATGTTCACCAGTTTCAACGAGTTTTGACAAAGACAGTTGTCCATTCCTCCTAATTTGGTCTCCTTGAACTTAATTCCAAGCTTTGTTTACCTCGATTTTTGCTCGTTTAGTTCATACAAAGAACCAAGATTAGGCCTCCACTTTGTGATGAATTTTCAGCCACAACTGGCAGCATTGAGCTTGATTAAAGTAATATTTTGATCCTTCCTTTTCAAGCTTTAATTTGTTATATATTATTTTTCAATTGTAGTTAAATATTTAAAAATCCTCAATTTTGAGCTAGAGCTTTAGATTTTGGTGAAATTTAACTATTTGGGGTGTTTTCAATAGCTCAGGTTGGTTAATTTAGGTTTTTAGTGATCCATAGTACTTAACCCATGGTTAAAAATGGTAACGGGCAGCCTGCCCATGCCCCGTCATGCTAAGATTTTTCATCATTGTCTTTGTCTTATTCTTGTTTATGGAGGAAGTGGGGTGGGACGGTGTTAGACTCTTATGTGTTGACACTCGGCCAAGGCATGGTATGTCTTGCACCATGCCAAGGCAATGAGAGGGTGGCCTGGTATGCCTATGCGATGAGGCAGCGTAGCTGGGGGTAGCAGCCATGATGCAACCATGTGCTGTAGGTAGGCAGCAACATGGGCATACATGGTGCTGTAAGGTATGCAGCAACATGGGCACAGATGCTGTGAAGCAGGCAACATGTTGAGCGGACATATGTGCAGACGTGGGTGTGCATGCAAGCAGGTGCTGCGTGTGGGGTGTTTGCAAGGATGGGGCTCGCAGATGGGCTGAGCGTAGGCCAGATAGGGTGCTGGGCGTGCAGTGAGGCAGTGCATGTGTGTGCGAGCAAGGCATGCATGCGTGTAGTGGGCTGCGTTGAGCAGGCGCAGCAGAGCATGTGCATGTGGGCAGGTGCGCGCATATGCGAGGCAGCATGGCATGGGTTGGTGCCCAGCGTGCTGTACACCGAGACATGTTGGTGAATATGGCTAGTATGTGGACTTGGCAGGCTTGGAATGGCGTGGTGCCAAAGTGCAAGGCAATGTGGCGAGCAGGCAGGCTTGGTGTGTAGGCAGGTTGGCTGCGTACAACAGCGCAGGTGCAAACAGGTGCGGGCTTGTGCAGGTCAGAGGACTTGCATGAGTAGGCAGGTGTGGGCTTGAGCGGAGGCGCGAAAGCTGGGCGCGCCAATGTGCCAGGCACATGCAGCAAGCACGTGTGGAGTGTGCAGGCAAGCCCACATGGCTGCTTGCATGACTGCCACACATGGGATGAATTGGCAGCAGGCGCTGGCTGACTTTTGGAGGCAGTTATGAGCGGTTACTGAAGGCCCTTGCCTTGGTGACGTGCATCTAGTGGTGTTTGGGGCTTGACCAAGACGTGACACATGTAGGCTGATGACAACATGACTCAAGGCAGTTGAGGGAGGCAACTGCACGGCCAGATGGCCAAGGCTGGTTGGTGCCAGCATGTTACCCAACAGTTGGGGGTTTTCCACTGCAAGGTCATGTGGCCTAAGCTGGTTGGTGCCAGCACACCTAGGGCAGTTGGGTTGTAACTGCATGGTTTTGCATATGTAATATGCTGGAGCCTAGCATGAGACACCAGACCAAGCATTTGAGGCATGAGATGTGCATGTGGTGGTCTTTGCTAGGCTTTTGGCTGGATTTCCTATTCTAATGAGATAGAAAGGTTAGGGGTTGTGAACCTCGTAATTATGTGTGTTGGCTGTGAGCGTGAATGCATGAGATTAACCATTGTTATGCATGTTTGCGTGTGCTTAGCATTTTATCAAACAGATGGTGTGCACATTGTATGGGCAAGTTGTGCAACCATACGGGCTGGCATGATTTGAGCAAGGATGGAGCCTCAGTCTCGTGATGGATGGCTGACTAAGGTTGAGTGCCTTAGGCTGCACATGTGCAAAAAATTCGACCCTCAGAATTGCCCCTGTGACAAACGGGGATTTTCAATGTCGGGATGAGTATCCCCATTCTCTGCCCTTTTCTCTATTTATTTTGTTTAAATTTTAATTTGTAAAAACTGTTAAAAATTTTAATTTTATTTAAATAATATTTTCAAATATTGTTATTTCCATTTCAAACATAAGAAAAAATTTAAAATAAAAAAATGAAACTTATAATTAAATGTATAAAACAATAATTTTTATTACTTATGATATATAGGAGGCGAGAATTATATTCCTAGTCTTGCCGCACCGATTAACTGGGGAATTTCTGCCCCATTTGGGGCGCGTATCGCGGGAACAAAGAAATTTGAGGCAAATTGTCATCCCTATCCATGATCCAATTTCATGAAATTGTGGAGAAATTGGAAAAACCCCAATTTTGGATAATAGGTCATTCAGGTTTTTAAGGGAATTAGAGGAATTAGTGTACAAGTTTAGCAATTTTAGAGTTGTTGGAATACTATTAGGACCTTAATCACACACCTATACCTTTGTGTATTTTTATGGAAGCCTAAATTATATTCATGAAATCTTTTAAACACCCGAAGTGAAACAGAAAATGACTCTACAGACTACAATTAAGTAGGCATGATTATCAAACCATTGATTGAATCTTATTTTTGTAACTATATTTTAAGCATATTGGTAATTTGAAATATAAAAATATTTGCTTTCTACATGGTTTTTGAAATTTTTATGGATATAAAATATAAGCATATATTTATTATACTTGAATGTTTAATTAACCTTATATTGGTTTTATGGAATTATGCTTTTGAATTTATGTGGATGGAATCGATTAAATGATAGTGGATTGCAAACTATGAACTTTTATGATTGTACTTTGGTTTGATACAATTTAGATACTATATACAGTGGTTTGGAAGACGATTTATGATTTGGTTCATATTATGGATTTTAAAAGAGTTAGAAAAATGAGATTGTTACGTTTTCAAGAATTTTGGAATTCTATTGGTGTACTATATAGTACCATAGTTATTTGTATATGATTCAATATGATTTCTTGCACATTGGACATTTTTTTATTGCAGTCACGTGACAAGATAGCGATGAAGAGATTCAGCCATAATGCTTCTAAGATGCTAATTATCGTGATGAATTAGTCCTTCTCCCTCAATCCTATGATATACACATGGTTTTTTATATTTTATGATGATGATTTTGTTTATGGTTTAGGTTATTTGGTTAATCTAATTATGTTTATTAATTATTTCTCTACTTGTGATCTTATGTTTTTCAATGCTTAATTCTAATGATATTTAGAGTTTTATTTTTTTATTATGATCTCGAGTTTCAAACAGTAAATGATTTTGGGGATATGAAGTTTGGATTTTGTAAAATATGTTTTAAAAAATGAAAACTTTTCATAAAAATATACAACGAGGTTTTTAAGAGAAAAAAAATTAAAAATAAGTGATTATTTTCAAGTATAAATTATTCAATCACTGAAATGTTTATCTCACATTTATTTTTCTTTAACTTGTTCCCTTAGGTCCTAGTTGACATTTGATCACTCTACCCCGTGCACTAACTATCCTTGCTTCTTACCTTCGAGCAAGTAGTATAATATTTTACCTGATATCGTTAGTACTTAAATTAGTATTTCATCTTTCTCTTTCTAGTATCTAAATTTCAATCTTAGTATGCTATGAATATTTGGGACTGGATTATATCTTTGTGGTTGAAATTTAGGATCTGAGACCCTTATTTTCATTCATGTTATTTTTGTCCAGAATGCTGTTATTTGTGGAAGATACATAATTGTTTAATTTCTTGCAAGGTAAAATTATTGAATAATTCATATTTGAGTTGAGGTTCTGCCGATTTTTTTTTTTAAACTTTTGGTGAGGTCTTTTCTAAGACATGGTCACTTCAGAAATTTTAGAGAGATTTAAAGAAAGGCCAATCAATAAACATGTCATATAAGTAATATGGACAATATTTTTTTTTTAAAAAAATTGTTCTATAATAGTAATGTCTCAAATTGATGTCAAGTTGGTATAGGCAAAGTAAGTGTCTACTTCTAGATGCTCTATTAAACATTGTAAAGTTAAAAAAAAAAAACAAAATTCTCCTAAAAATTTAATTTTTTCAACAAAAAAAAAGCTAATAGAATATATCATTAATTAGTAGCTTTAAATAGATTTTGTTTACATTACCATTGAAAATTTTTTATATCTCACTGTAGATTTATGCATCACATTCACTAAATATTAAAAATAATTTTAATATTTTACACTTTAATATTTGTTAATTTGAAAATTAATAAACAAAAGTCAACAACATAAAATATCTAAGAGCTAATTGCTAAGTTAAAAGATCTAAATTACAAAACCTTAAAAGTTAAAAGTACCAAAATGTAATTAATTTTTCTTTTTTTTTTCTTTTGTCTGACTGCAATTTTATTATAATTATGTTGAAGAGTAACGAGAATATGAAAAATTGAATAGTTTGCTTTTGTCTGTTTGTTTCCCATATATCAGTTGTTATCAAGAGAATCCCATTTTAGTGAGTTTGTTTAGTGGACTAATAGTTGCTTACAAACCAAAACTGAAGCTCCACTTTTCACTAATACTAAAAGTTCTCATTCTTTACCCCGAAGTGATTCATAAACACTTTAATCTATTCCTTTCAATTATATAGAAAACTATGCTTCCATACAAATGCCCGTAGGATAAAAATAAAATCCCAGTAAATTTTTACTTTATAGCAAATATATCCCAAGATTATAACTGCGGAACTAGCCAAGCTAACAAAACACAATCCAGAAACGCCCTCCAACTACAGGTCTACAGCTATACCAGCATGTAAAAAAAAAAACAATGCCATACCTCCTTACCTGAACAAAATTAAGTTACAATTTCACAATTACACAACCATGAAACTCCTACAAACTCTAACAGAAGAACATATGTTGGACAGAGGCAGCGAATTAGTTCCAACCTCTCGATCAAGCCAATGGCTTGTGCAGCCGAATTCTGCTCATCAACATCCCATAAAGAAATCATTATATCACCCGTTAATCGTTCTCTTCCAGTGCAGTTAAGATCATCCTACAAAATGTTCAGAGACAAATAATATCATTAAGTCATACTGAAAAAAACATCTTTTAAAAACAGCAAGGAGCATTTTTTTTCCAGTGAGACTACCAAAATATGGAAAGAAAGAGGAGGAAGATGAGATAAAAGAGTTTAAAAAGCCGCTGCTTCTTTTCTCTATTTAGCATGTTGAATATCTCCGTAACATCTACTAAGTGCTGCTTTCGCATGTACCTATTCAAATTAAGAAAAAGAAAAGAAAAGAAAAAAGAGTAAGAAATGTTTAGCAAGCTCAAAAGACGAAGCAGTTTGCATACCTGAATCTAAAGGAACCACACAAAATAAGCAATCAGTCTAGACATAATTCTGATGTACACTATTTCAAAAAATGCATGATACTTGGATACAGGTCTCATAAGAACAGAACCTAAACTGCTCCCAGATCCATCAGACGAAAAAGAAAATCTAAGGGTGAGATGTGAAGAATTAGAGAAGCTACAAGGTTGTACGCTTCACAACAAAAATCAGTTTAGACTTTCAAGCAGAAGCAACTACCTCATTGGCCACTGAAAGCAATGATGTAATACCAATGCAATAAAAAGTGTTAAATTTTAAAACCCATAAGTTCAAGTCTATCTCCATGTGCTTTTTAAATGTACAAACTTTATAACCAAACTACATATTTAGAGTAGATGTAAAGATTACCGATGTACATTCCGTGTGGTGAAATCAGAATGTGTGCCTCTCTCACTCACTTTTTCTAATCTGAATTTGGACTGGCTCTTTATCTCTCTCTCTCTCCTCCTCTCCCTCTCACACACACACTCTGAACCAAACTAAATATTTAGGTTAGATGTAAAGATTACAGATGTACATTCAGTGTGGTGAAATAAGACTCTCTCTCTCTCTCTCTCTCACTCACACACACACACGTCACTAATCAGTTAATATAAAACCTACTGAGTTCTCTCCTATCATTTTTCTTGAGAATAACCTAGCCATTTGGTTATGTCAGTAGCATATGGGATGTGATCATGTGAACAAACTTACAGTTTCACATTGTAGTATAGGTATGGACCACAAAGCAGTGTCATAACCCAATGCCCTGATAGAAGAAAGAAGGCGCACAGGACTCCTTGTGTAATAAACTCTGGCAAAATGACTTTGTTAATCCTTCGTGAAGAGTCATAAGGGTTGATATAATCAAATTCTAGATCTGCCAGACACATGAGCTGCAAAAATGCCAATAAATATTGAGTTAAATTCCAAGTTATCATATTCCTTCAATAAAAGAAACAATAACCTAATCCCAAGGCAGTGGTTGTACTGTATCTTGAGCGATTACGATGAAAACCTTAGTCTACAAATAGCATCTATGTCCCAACATAAGCTCGATACCAGCTAATTTGACATTGAAACAGTTACCATCAGTATAAATACCATTATCATTGCCAGTTTAACACCATGGGTTATTGGGGTCTCTAATTTCAATACAACTAAAGCATTTTCCAACTTACATGTACCATGACTTAGAATACACAGACTAAAATATTTAAAAAGGAAAGAAAATGGTTTGAACAAACACTTATTTTCACAACAGAAAGTTGAAACGAAAGACTTGAGTATTAAGTAGATGTTCTTCAACAATGCATAAACTATTACAAGGGATTGAAAAGCAGGTTGAAAACAATGATTGAACAACGCAACCAATGTCATAAGAGAAAGATGAAACTTAAAAGCTTATAAAGAAAAGAGATACAATCTAGGCAGTATGCTGAATTAGTGCATAGTTGAATTTCATAACGTATATAATAAAAATACTACGCTATGTTCCACATCAAAAATTGAAATTAAATTTATGAAAAATAAACTAAAACAACATCCAGATAAAACTAAACTCATTAAAATCAAAAAGTGAAAACACGCCCCAACTCACACAGACAGATTTAATGACCCTACAAAGACACCCAGCTCGAAAATTCGCTTCATCTTTTTTTGAATAAAAAAAAAATTTAATAAATCGAACCTATTATTTAAATCCAATTCCCAAAATCTGAAAACTAATAGACCCCCAATTTTCCCACATTATGGGTAGCAAAACACAATACTTTAGCTAACACAATCAAATTAAATTGAAAAATTATAAAAATAAATTTAATAAATCGAACCTATGAACGAAACCCAGTTGCCCAAAATCGGAAAACTAAAACAGTCCCCCAATTTCCCAAATGATGGGTAGCAAATCGCAATACGTTTACAAACACAATCAAATTAAATTGTAAAATTCAAATTGAAATTGAAATCAAATGTGAAGAAGAAGAAGAAGTAATAAGGGGGATCTGGGAGATGGACCTGGTAAACAACAAGGACGAGAAGCGCAATAAGGAAGAAGAAGGAGAGCAACCATACGTAGAGATCCCCCATGGTCCTCCTCCTTCCTTTTCCCTGATGCGCCTTCTTCTTTGATTTGGCAGGCTTCCGAGTTTCTGAAGCTTCAATGGCTTTTCTGTGTGTGGGGGGGTTTGGGGGTTGATATTTCACGCAAGATAGCAGCCACACCACGAACTTGCTAATAGATGCGCATGGTGCGGAATGCGCTACGGTGTTAGTCTTTTGCGCTTTTTCTCTCCCTCTCCGACGAAACCAAAAACCTCCTTGAATTGAAGAAATGTATCGGACACAAACAACTACATACTCGCCACCGTGGATCCAAAGAGTGATTCTTGCTTTCCCTTTTCTTTTTTAGCCAATTGCTTTTCCGGTTCTTTTTCCCTTTTCTCTATTTTCCATTTTATCTTCTTCTTCTTTTTTCACTTTTTATTTTATTTATATCATTAATTTTCACAAGTAAATGTAATGTATGACAGTATTACAACATATTTATATCTACTTATAAATTGATTTAAACCAAACTTGAAATGCAGTTTAAAATTTACTTTTATTTTTATACATGTAACACCTTGATAAGAGATTTGTTTTATATATACAAATTAATTAATATGGCATAATTCCCTAATATAATAATTTGCTTAAAAAAAAAAAAACAAATGAGAGAGAGAGAGTCTTTCTTAAAGGTTAGAAAGCTTGGGATTCAAGGTTTTGTTTGATCAGCAATAGTTTGTACTTTGTAATTCGGACAAACAATGTAAATTAAAGAAAATATTGTTCAATATGAAATAGAACAGAAAATAAATAAATAAATAAAATAGATTAATGAATCATGTATGATAAGAACCAATTTTAAGAATGTGTCTCAGCAATTTAATTAATTCATGAATTTTAATTACATATAGGTCATGAACTTTAATTTATTTTGCAAAAAAAAAAGGAAAAAAAAAGCGTCATGAATTTTAATTGACCTCTATGTGTACTTCACTTGGAAAGTTTTTTCATAAATTAAAATAAAAAATTAATATAAAGATAATAAGGTCAAGGTTTTTTTTTTTGGTAAAAATAATGAGGTCAAGGTTGGCAACAATGCAGATGCAATTTTTATTATTTTTTTAAGTGAACGATACGGATACAATGACAAAGTAAAACGAACACAATCTGGCGGAGAATTGGTACTGATACCATTATTATACCAATGCCGTCTTCTTTATTTTATTTTACTTTTATATAATATACCAATCCTGAAAAACAATGCTGTAGCTGGTGTATTAAAATTTAAAGAATATTTCATATGAACTTCTGAAGTTTGTTTTAATTTAAATTTAAATTTTAAAATTTTAAAAATTACAACTAGCATTCTTATAAAAATATGATGACATTATTTTAGGAATATAAATGAATAATAAAGAAAATACAATAATTATTTAAAACATTAATAAAAAATTGTTGATATTTTTAAAACTAAAAAGACCAAATTGTATCTAACACAAATCTTAAAAGACGGAGATAGAATTAGCCCTAAAATTTAAAACCACTCCCACCTGAAAACTTATATACAGTTAATGATCTTCCTTACATAAAATCCAAAATTAACTAAAATTTCATTTTAGGGCAGTCTTAAACCAAAGATGATAAATCGTATCCATATTTTAAAAATTAGTCTATTAGAGATGAAATAATTCAATTTCAAAAAGAGATGAAATAATTCGAATTTAGAATCATTCCAGGAAAAAACTTGAGTGTCCGCAGTGGATAAATCTCACCCATTTTGTGTAAAAAATTATGGAGCTATTCAAACCCTTATGCAGTTTTTTCTGCATACATGTTTATGTTTATTGGATTTATGAAGCAAAGAAGCAAGTGAATGGATATATAGGAAGAGGAAAACTTCATGAAGGGATTAGTATTTACAAAAATATTGCCATTAATGAAAAATGTGGCTAATCAAGAAGAACCATAATAAAGATAACTTTTGCTATTTGCTAATTAAAGCAAGAAATCCATTAACTTGGTCAAAGGAAATGGAGACTGAGTTTCCTTGTTTGCTTCCTCAGAGCAAAAAGAGTTAACTGAGGCTATAGGCTTTGAGCACAAGAAGAAATTCCTGGACCCCAAATTTATCAACTTCTCCTCTGCCTTCAAACCTGCTCCCAAGTTAACATATTTTTCTAAATCATTAACAAACACATAGATAAACAAATAAGTAATAATTAAAATCCATCCGTTTTCGCTTAATCCAAATGGTTTTTGGTTTAGATTATTAACCTGTTTAAAATTCAGGACTGAATTCAACTATTAAAGTATAAATTTTAATTTTAGATCTAAACTTTATATGTTCGATCTTTCAAAAACTGTGATATTATTTTCTGGTTCAATACAGTATGGAAGCTATTTTTAACAAAGCTATTTCATTTTTCTCTCCATGTTCTAATCAGAAAGTGTCCATCCTTTGATGATATATTGAATTGCAGTTTAATAGATTCAATTAATAATAATTCATTAAAATTCAATCATAATCTGATGAAAAAACATATAGTATATTTCTAGAATTACTTTCGAAGCTAAATATTAAAATAAAACTAATTAATATTAAATTTCCAAGTTACTAGTAATTAACACTTACTAGCCATTCACAGTACGACACATCACTTGGCTTAAAATAATTAACAACTAAGGACTTCCATGCAATTTTCCGATTAAAATAATGATAAGGTTGAAAAATCTTCATGTTCATGCATGTTAAAAAAAAGAAAAAAAAAAAAAAGAAAAAAGAAAACAAACAAACAAACATACTTACTCTCCAAGCTGAACTGCGAGTAGTGAAGCTCAAAACGGTCCGGATTGTTATCAACCAGCAAAGGCCTCCTCCTCTCCCTCGCGTAGGTCTCCATCGCCGACTTTACCAGATCGCCAACTGTATTCTCCGGCGCCATCACTACCTGAACTGGCCCCAAGCTCCTCTCAATTGTCACGTTCAGCAGAAGCTTCGTAAGCCGGCGAGACGGGCTGTTCCCCGGCACGGAAATGAGGCCTCCCGGATGCCGAACGATGTCGGAGTGTCTCTCCGGCGGCAAGGTATTTCGGGACCTCTCAAAGGTCAGTTTGTCCCTGTATGAGCTTTGGTACCGCCCGTATCTCGACGATCGAGAAATCATAGCGTCCATTAAGCTGCTCTCTAATTCTAATTCGAAATTCCTAGAAATGTAATTACAATGAGGACTTTACATTATATATATGAGTCATAAACAATTTTAAAATGCATATTATTAATACAAATTTATTTTTAATAATAAAATATTATTAATAATTACAATTTACATTTTAAAATTATTTATAATAGTCTGATTAATATATATATTAATTTTGATGGGAAAACTATTCTAATAAAAAATTATATTATTTTTATCAATATTTAAACGGTTTAAAATGCTGAAATTTAATAATATATATAGTTATGATACATGATAATATTAATTTATAATATTTAATATTAAAAAATTGAATATAAAAAGTNACCTATTTAACATCCAATTAAATTATCTTTATATACCACTCTTTCAAAAATAAAATAAAATTGCATGTCTTTTTTTATTCTCATTAAATATTGTACTATATAAATATCATGTACCATAAAAAACTCACAAGCTAAAATACTAAATATAGCATTTGAAAGTCTAATTCAATGGTAGGAGCCAGCTGTGTTTTTGCACGAGAAACAAAGATTTTCTAGTGATATAGATTTTTAGCATGGATTCTTTGAAAAAGCGTTTAGATTTAACATATTCATTAAATAACTCATGAGCCTATAATTCTATTACGGATAGGTCTATTTTTCTTCGGCAAAAAAAAAATTACTAAATATAATGTATGTATATTAGGGGTGTGCAAAAAAACCGACTAACCGATTAAAACAACCGATCCAATCCAATCCAACATGTTCGGATCGGTTATTTTAGTGTAATTGGATTGGATCGGTTATGAAAAATTAAAAACCGAAGGTCGGTTAGGTTCGGAGTATTAAAAACCGACCAAAACCGATCCAATCCGAACCGACCACTTTATTTTTTTTTTTTACAAAACATATGAAAATTAGTTTAATATTATTAGTATGTAGGCTTTGTTATAGTAGCTTAAATTTAGAGTTGGATTACTCGATTATTGTATTAGTG
>QANX01001417.1:0-66080 GCA_003254975.1 Ochetophila trinervis
CTGAGTTCACGCTGAGTTCAAGAAACCAAAAAAAAGAACACTCGAGTACTCTTTGATTCTCACAGCCGAAACATACACCAAAAAATGCCACGTGAACCCACAATTTCCGCATACACCAAAAAGCTATGAGAAATGACATTTTTACTTTTTTTTATTAAATTTAATAGAAATTTTCTAACGGCAAACAAAATATCTGAAATTTTTTAAATTTAAAAAAGTAGATTGCAATATTGCGGATGTTCATGGAATAAACTTTAAAAATAAAAACATTCATTTTGAGCCATCTATCTGATTTTTGCCATTCATGAGGATTATAGTTGTAGCATAAGAAAATCTGTTGAAGTGATTGAGGAATTCCAATCCATCTTTCATAGTGGGCAGAAAGAAAGCATTAAGCATGCATGAACTAAATTTTTGTCCTGATTCTCAATATCTTGTACTTAGCTTTGCTAATTAAATTAGTTTTTATATGTCTCACAATGTATTATGTTCAACTAGTTATAAAGCCTTTCAAATTATCAGCATTGCAATTCCGTCCCCATAACATTGATACAATTATTTCAATTATGTTAGTGATGAAATTAACTCATTTGGTGTAACATTGCCACATAATATGACTTTATGCTGTTCAAATTAATTAGTTTAGAAATTTTTATATGTGACAACACTACTCACATATTTGTTGAACAATGAAAGTGAAATGTAGTTCAAATACATATATCTATATATATATATAAATATTTTTTGATCTTTTTTATTTACAAAAATTTTGAATTTCATTAAGCTCCCAATTTAGCAGTGTCAAACTTTTAAGATAAACTGATTCTAAGAATTCAGATTCCCATGAATTAGTTTTCTAAGAATCAATTTTCATCGAATAATGTTTAATCAGTAATAGAATGTAAGATTCAAAAGTAATTAAATTAAATTTTGTGTTATAAATAAATGGTACATTTGTATTTTTAGTTTCCCAAAGATTTCCAAAATAACAACTCTCTAAATGAGAACAACTTCTTTCACTTGTTTTCTCTAGATTTAAGAATCTAATTCTTTTGGATCCACACTTTCTCATCTCCAAATAACTACTCAAGCAAACAGAGCCTAAGAGGAAATGGAATTAGTGACAACATATGGTGGTCAAGAATAAGAGCCAACAATATATTTTATCTCTAACTATTTCCCTTACATATTTGTCCGTTTGGATTTTTTCATATAGATATTCGGTCTGGTTATTTTTGAATTTTTTTTAAATTTTTAAATTTATTTTAAAAAATAATAAAATTATTAAATTTTAAACTTCTGACCGCTAAATTTTTTAGATCTGATACCATGTTGATTACCATTAATCTTAAAACCTTAAACTAATAAAATGTAAATCATTCTCAATTTTATATTTTATCTTTCACAGTCTTCTTGGAAAGTTCCAATCAAATTGGGCTGCTTTCAGAAAATATTTTTAATTGCATTCAACAACCCACTCCACTCAAAGCAGCCATAAAAATCTGCTCCTCGGTCACCGTTCTAGTGGAGTATTTTATGAGAAATGCTTCAATTTCCAAATCAAGCAGATAATAACCCTGCAATATTTTTTTGGAAAAATAAAAATAAAAACCTTAGAACACCATATGTAAAAGAGTAATTTTCAAAGCACCAAATTTTGAATAAATCTTACATCGTATCTTAGTTGTCAAGAATTAAATGATGAACCAAATACAAACCAATGAAATAAATTAACAACACATTCTCGGTATCTAAAATCTGAAAAAACAAATTTGAAATTGCACTTGAAGACCTAAAAGCACCTCAATCAACCAGCGGATAGCTTGTCAAACTTTAACATCATTCAGTTATGACCATAAAAAGTCAAACAATTTCCATAAAAATAAAAAAATAAAAAAAAATCAAACAACAATCACATTAGATAAAAATAAATAATACCATACACACAAGAAAATGCAATTCATACACATGTAATACCAAAACTAAAAAACCCATTTAAATATATAACAAGAAGTCCAACTTGGCTGTAGCCAGTAGCCTATATATCTATAATTAAGACTAGGTGGGCACCTATTCAGTTGGTCAGTTTTTATATTTTTTTTAAACCGAACTAAATTATTGAAAAAAAACAAAACCGAAAAGCTAGGTGTATGCAAAAAAATCAACTAACCGATGAAACCGATCGATCCAATCCAATCTAACTTGTTTGGATTGATTATTTTAGTGTAATTATATTATATCGGTTTTGAAAATTCAAAATCGATCAAACTGAACCAACTACTTTTTTTTTTTACAAAGACAATTAATTTGATATTACTAGTATGTAAACTTTGTTATATTAGTTTAAATTTGAAATTGAATTACTGGATTATTGTATTAATGTAATAATTTTGTTTTGTTTTAGTTTAATATGTTTATTTGTCCTGTTATTTTTTTAATCATTTATGTGTTAAATTTTAAAAAAAAAATATAANTCATCCATTCGCCTTTATTTGGTCTTTGACCAACACTATATTTATCTTATTATCTTTTAATTTTAATATAATTTCTAATTTTTTAATAATTCTTTAAAAAAATATTATTTTTCAGTAATTTGAATTTAATAATATTAATATCTTAAACTAAAAATTCAAAAACATAAAGATATTTTAAATATATTATTAATTATTATATACATGTATAATCGAATCTATTTGATTTGAATTAACAGTTACCCAATCCGAATTGAATCAACTATAGGCCAAAAAAAACCAAACCGAATGAAATTCATTCGGTCAAGTCGGTTTGGTCAGTCCCGAATCTTCCCACTCTTAATTAAGATAGAATACATCCATATGAGATGATTGTTGCTTCCCTCTTTCATCCTCATCTTATAGTTCAGAAAGGAAACTGCTGTTTGGATTCAGCAAAGCTGGATTCTCAATATGCAGTCATACATATCATTCATTAAATATGGAAAGTAGTTGAATCTTAACAAATTTTAACAGTAAAGAATGCATGGCAGTTAAATAATTTATAGACACACAGATACAACAAAGGCTCTCCAAGAGTGGCCTTTTTCAGATAGTTATTCCAAAACTAGGCCCTAAATTATAAATTTTCTTCAAAGTATGGGAAAAATACTAATGAACTTGTTCAAAAATTAGCTTTCATAAATATTTTCGAATTAGGTGTAACCGTCAAACAGAAAAGTATTCCCTTCTACTTAAAGAATTCATGAAGTTAGATCTTCCCAAAAAATCTGAAAATGTTCAGATAACAAATAAATAAAGGCAATGATTAAGAAAGGCCAAGTAATCTAAAGGCAACAAGCGAAGCCATAAGCAATTAGATTCTGTCGTCGAGCATTACTATCAGGCTATGCAAGATCTTAAAATAAACCCATCAATTATGGAACAGAGCATCTACACTTTGTTTGTGACAATTAGTTTTATCTCACTTTAAATTACAGAAAGCAAACTATAAACTACATTTTGGGTACAGAGGCTTCATTACTTTCGTCTTTGATGGTCTTAAGCCTCTTAATGGGAAAACGAATTTCATGATAATAAATACTAAATATTAAAATTACACATGTGAAACAAGAATGGTGATTATAACCAAGCGCTTTTGTTTACACCACTTCAGATGCAACTTCCTGAATAATAAGAATAGCTACCGGATGTGAATTATTAAGAAGGAAAAATATTGTCTTTATAATGTCCTTTTAATGGTCATAAAATCAAGTTATTTACATAATGAAATATTTACATAGAAGTTTGCTTAATAATTAACATTTTTCATTATCTGTGGAAATACCTTTCATTTAGTTCACAAAACAACTATCTTCAAGTTTTATGCTGCATTGTTGCATGTCTCAATCCTTTTGAAATGAAAACATACATACAAATAGAGAAATTAGATACTAAATACCAAAAATGCTCTAACCGTGACAAAAACCACAAGCATGAACTACAACTGGAAAAATTTATCCGCATTTGGAAGTCCAACTAGTAATAATTATACAGCTAACCATACTTGGACCCTCAAATTCACCACCAATTCTAAAACTCTCAAAAATTCAAATTAAAATTTGATATCAATGAAGAATAACTCACTAGGAGATTGACAGGGCTGGAAGAGAGAGAAAGAGAGTCTGCTTTGTTCCTCCTCTTTCTTTCTCTTCCACTCTTATTTCTTCATCCAATTGTAAGTCTCGCCAATTGCTGTTTTTATCTGTTTACATTTGTATCAGATTTTAATTTGAAAACCTTCAATGAAACTTTTTAAAGTCAATGGCCAACAATTGAATCGGGGATAAAATAGTGAATCCAAATATATAGTTAAAACTTAATTAATACTCGACCAATGATTTGGTTTGTTTTATTTATTATACCTGAATTTTCATCTGAGACTATTAAGTTAAAGTCTCATCAAAACAATATCCTATATTTGTCTTGTGGGGAATAACAACAGTGTAAGATAAAGCAGTACGTATGCTTTAGGAATATTTTAAGGTCATAACTAAACTACATGATTCAAGATGCGAAAGAATTTTTATGGAAAATATCAATGAAACACAGTACATACCAAATAATCAGAAGAAAAGTTGCAAAGCCAAGTTATCCATGACAGTACCTCAGTAAGTACAAACAGTCACATGGACAGAGTCCAGAGATGTGTATGTTTATGCAAACACATACACACATATATATACACAAAACAACCTTCATGGACACCAAAACTAAAGCTTGATAACTTCAATATATCAAGGAGGACATGCTTCCCATGTAAAGAGAAATGCAATTGCAATTTGATATCTGTTTCTAGACAAGCTTCACATAAGCTAAAAGGCACTCAGGAACAGCAATACTACTTTACTACTCTCTAACATGCTTCCCATGTACAGAGAAATGCAATTGCAAATAGATATCTGTTTCTAGACAAGCTTCACATAAGAAAGGCACTCAAGAACAGCAATACTACTCTACTACTCTCTAACCTTCTCAATCTTCAACTGTTGTGATGAAGTTTGCACAAAAATTAAGCATATTTTCCTTCTTGACGCTCAGAACAAGTCAAAAGAAACTTTTAATGTATAGTATAAGTTGCTAAACAAATATTACCTGAATAAAAGAATCAAGTAGACTCGGACTCACTAATCACAAATGCTTGAATTAGACTTTGTGCAGCATGGGTTTGTTCAGGAGTTCCAGATATTATGATCACAGTTTCTGCTGCTCCGGGCTTAGGCTCAGTGATAGTAATTTTTGCATCTGAAATCTGAAAGAACGAGGGCATGTAAGATTTGGTAAAGCTATTGATCAACACTTGTAATTATTACAATTGTTGTTAATCTCATAATGCATGCATGTCCAAACTTCCCAAAAAATATGCAAAATTTAAGCTTAAATGTCCAAAAGCAGGAATGAGGTGGTGGTATTCTCTTTTTTCTTTTTTTTTCTTTCTTTCTTTTCCTCTGACAGATAAAGAGTACAACAGAGATGTCAAGGTCAACAAACAAAATTAAAACCAATGAGCTGCATCTACATACAGAAGAAGAAAACACTGAGGAGTTTCAAAAAACCAGCTGAACTATATAACAATAGTGCACGCCAAAAAATGAGATTAAAAAGATTAATAACTTGACTAAAGAGAGAAGACAATTGAGGAAACATACAACTTCATAATACAATGAGATCCTAATTTCAATAGAGTAGTAACTTCCCTGTTGCAGTCAGTAATTTATACATCTGTCTCACCTAATACGGTGTGATAATTTTTCTAATCTAAACAATGAAGTGTAAAATCAAAGGATTTACCTCACGAATTTGTTTCAAACATTCACCATCTTCTCCATATATTACAGGAACAATGGAACGAGGAACAACTACTTCAACAGTGGTGCTGGTAATAATAGCTGGTTGGTTTCCTCTACATGGACAAACAAAACAATAACATATGAGATTCAAAACAGGAACTTGACAATAAATTCAATTAAAATTGCACTCACCCTCCAAATCCTGCAATCCTTCTTTGAGGGGTTCCACCATACTCTGGCAATCCCATTGGACCACTACCTTCAAGAAGCCCCTATGGACCAAAGTATAGGAAACGGTAGCAAATTAGCAATTAATTTATGTCCACTATCAAGCTTGTACATTAATTAATGGATACTTTGCTTTTCCTATGAGATATTCCAAGGAATTTTATCCTAACAAAGTCAGAAGATGGATATCTCTAAGCGCACAGCATGTGCTGATGAACATCTCACTAATGCACAGTACTCATAAACTGTTTAGACATTTGAAGAAACAACTTGTGAACCAGAACTTAGCAAAAAGGTATTAAGATAATAGTCATATACCTGAGGACCCCAAGGTTTCCTTTCAGAAAGATGTCTAGGGCCAACAAATCTATGCATATTGTGCATAAAAGGGGCACGGTCATCACGGGGATGAAAACCACCATGTGGAGGCATACCACCACCAGCATCAAACTTGTGAAATGGAGGACCATAATTTGAATACATTCCTGGAGGTGAGAGTTCCCTCCTTCCTAGATATGATGGGAATGGAGGTTGATCCAGAAAGGCAGGATTCGGAGGGTAATTAATAGAAGGAAACATATCACGGAAAAAATGATGCCTCAACCTACTGGTGATCTGCAAAAGAGCATCTTGAACAGCTTCAAATTCTCCATTTATCTGAGGAAGAAAAAGACATTTACTAAAAAGGTGAGCAGAAGCAAATATACTATGCCAACCAACTCATTCATAGTAAATTGCAAGCATAACATATAAATTATATGAACCAGAAACAAAGATAAAAATTTCAATAAATCATTGCCCAAATTATGTATTCAGCCCGTTTAAATAAGAGAACCACTCATGCACAGATGCATATATACCTGAACTACTTCTTCATCTTCTGAAGCACACTTTGGAATTTGATCCTTTCCCAGTATACGAATATGTGCCCGAGATAACTTCCGCATCTCAGCTATGATGGAACCACCCTTTCCAAGGAGACAACCAATCTGATTGGATGAAACAAGAAGCCTTGCCATCACAGTCTGATCTTTGTTATCAGGTAGAGCCCTGATTATTCTAGTCTGCACGCGAAGAACAGCATCTTGCACAGCTGATATCCTATCATCTGGGTGCTGCAAGAATTGATTTCACTGTCAGCACTAAAAAAAGGACTTTCCTAGTACCATAACTGAGATATAGAAATGAAATGTATGCATCCATTTTTTTAGTAAACACCTCTTCTTATCTGAGAAAAATCAAAGAGTCAAACCATACCGCAGGACCAGAAACGACAATAACACGGTCCTCTGAATCAGACACACCTTCCATAACTTTAATCTCACAGCCCGTGTCCATCTGAAGTGTTTTTATTATTTGCCCTCCCTTTCCAATTACACCTCCCACTCTCTCATCGTGGCACAACAAACGAAAGGTGAGAATATCTTGAGAAGGCTTCATTCGACCAGGGAAACCACCATCATGAAATTTAGGGATTAGTGGGGGACCAGAAGAATGATAATCAGCAACATCATGAGGCCCATCAGCATAAGGTGCTCCTTGAGAAATAAAAGAACGGTTCGGTGGTGGGCCTTCTAGCCTAGTTATAGGTTGACCATATGATTGATTTGATGGTCCTGTAGGAATGGTCGAAGAATCTTGATCACGAGGGGGATTCTCCAAAAGCTGCTGAGATACAGATTGAAGAGCTTTCCTAACTCCATCAACTTCGCCTGTAATCTGTAGAAAATATGTGAAATATTTCATTCATATACAACTATATGCTTACTATTGAAACCCAAACATGCAGCAAATAAAACTTGAAACCATGCCCTTCTTACAATGATCTAAGACAGCATGCATAGCCATTTCTCAAATGCTTGTACTTACTACAGTACAAGGCATTATGCAAGAACTTGTGGAAGCCTTAACCCACACTTTGTAACAGAGATGGTTTGTTGAACACAAGATGTGGCTGATATGCAGTCATCAAAAGTAGCCACAGTGAAAAAGAAATAAAAACACTGAAGAGAAACTAGCACAGAGAAAGATGCATATCATGCATGGAAAAGCCCAGAAGCACTAATTTCAAAGACAATTAATAAAGCAGCCTACTTGCCAATCATGTGAAAAATCTTGAGGCCCTAACTATGGTCCTAAAGAAAACTTGCAAAACAGCATGTTTGCCAAAATAAATTAGAAGATATAATAAAAGAGGAGTTTAGGCACTATCATTAGGTAAATGTGCATGAGTAATCTAAAGCATGATATATATATATAGAGAGACTGCAAATTCTTCTCCCTCCATTCTTAGTTAAAAGAATTAAATGCAAACATTTTTTGATAGGGTCAATGGATTACTTGCAAGTTTTTAAATACGTTAACAAAATTACTGACTTTTTAGTTCTATTTTAATTTTGCTGGAGTTAATTTTACAAGCAGGATTATAGAATTGCTTAAGCTACAGAGCAGCAAAATACAATTAGTATGTGCAATCAACATGCAGCTCTCTTTTCTCCATTGGAAGCACTAACCAGGGGAAAAGAAAATAAGAAAGAACAATGTGTATCAAAGGTCTATGCTAGACTACCATAACAGTTTCTCCTTATGCATAGTAACAAACCTACAAACCTCAGGAAAAAGCCCAATTGCAACTAAATAATATAAAGTTAAGTTAACATTTACTGAACCAATTAAATATAATTTATACCAAGTATGTTTACATAAACATTATAATTGGTTAGCAATGATGCCAAGGTGAACTTAACACATAATGTAATCCAAAGACCAAAATTACCTGAACTAATTCATCAGAAGCCGATGCACATGGAGGGAGTTTGTCCCTAGGAAGAATTCGAATTTGTGCCCCGCTTTCAGATGACATCTGTTTGATCACACTGCCACCCTTTCCCAAAAGGCATCCCACTTGAGTTGAAAGCACTAGTAACCTCAAAATACAACTTGAAGACTTGTTACCTTCTTCATCCCCTCCATCTGTATCTTGTTCTCCTTCAACCATTCTGTCAAAAGTAAGCAGCAGAGCCTTCTGTGCTGGTGGAGTTTCGTATTCTGATTTTGAATGTTCTACAGGTACAGATTCCATATCTTCACTGTTCTTTTGTTCCTTTGACTCGTCATGCTTTTCATCCACATTTGCCTCTTCACTACAATCCTTACTCTGCTCAACAGTGACATCATTCCCTTTATCAGAACTTGTTACAACAATAACTCTCTCTTCACAACCAGAGACAATTTCCTCAACTTTGACTTTTGCACCAGTTTGTTGCCGAATTTCTGATATGATAGAGCCAGCTTTTCCAATGACACTACCAATTTTGGAAGCAGGGCATAGCACACGGAAAACAGCACCACTAGGAGAGAGTTTTGAAGGTTGATTGTGTGAATATGAACCTGTTAACTTTTGCCACTTCCCCTTCCCGATTGGCTCTGTCAGATTTCGTTCATGTGGTCTCTTGGAAGGTGTTAACAAAGCAGACATGTCTAAAAATGAGGAAACCTGCTTTATGGCATCTTGCACAAAAAGAAAAATAAATAAGAAAACATAGAATGGCAACTTGGAAACAAACATGATCTGCAAGCCCAAGTAGTAAGAAAAATCATCATGTAAACATTAATTTATCATTCAGCTAGTTTTGAACGTTATATATCATATTACAACTAGAGTTCTTAAGTCATGTTTGGTGCACCATTGCAGCGCATATAAGGACTCGGCATTATACTAATTTAGTACAATAAACAAATAAAGTTAATCCCTTTTAATATGCCCAACACTATATAACTTCAACTTAACAGAAACATAGGTTATGCCTCAGTTAGATAAAAACAAGTCAGCATAGACTAATTTAACTAAATAACTATAGAATATAACTTTTTTTACACTAAGACTAAATGACTATTGCCTATTGGAAAGCCAAGTAATTTAAAATTTGAGTCCAAACAAGACTAACTCAAACAAAAACCATAAAACGAAGAAACACGATAACCCACGAAAATCCAAATCTTTTTTAACTTTCATAATTAGTGACTCTCAAGGTACACTATAGACTCGAGCTGGTCTTGCCTCCATTATAAATATTTCACTTCAGTGAGTTTGGAATTATACTTTTGTTTTGTTTTTCAGTTTGTTTTATTCTCTTGCATATTGGGGTATAACCGATTTTAAAGAAAGAGTTTGTTGATAAAATAAAAAGATTAAAATTATATTAAAAAAAATAAAAATAAAAAGGGAAATGGAAACCAACATTATACAACGTGTTCATACCAATAAATAAAAATAAAAATAAGCCTGCATTTTCCATTTGGTTATGGGAAGGCAAACAAGTTCCAAACCTCCCAATTTTCTTAAAGCAATGACGCGCTATAGAAACAGTAAACCTACACATATATTCACCGCCATTGCAAAAACCTGATTTTTCAGTGAGGTAAGCTCACAATTCATTCAAAAAAAATAAACCACGAAAAACAACCTTTAAATTCATAAATTTGGTTTCTCTCCTTTCCTACAGCTTTCTCAGTAACCAAACAAACTGCTAAAGCTATAACATTTTTCCATTATCAAAATAATATACATATATATAAAGTGAGAAAAACAAGGGACTCACGGATTCGAATGGCTCGGAAGAAGCAGAATCAAGTAGAATGAAGCGAATTCCAGTAGTTTCAAGCGTACATTTGAGAGTGGTGAAGAACAGTCGCTGGTTGAGTCCCGCTTCGCTCGATTGGAGAAATCAGGACGACCCAATTTGTTAACCTAACACCCCGTATTTGATACTCTTTTTCTTTACTAATTAATTTTATTTAATTTCTAATTTCAGATTTTTTATATTATGTTGTGTTCTGGACCGCGTCTTCAGTTACCGACCCATGGATTTTAGTATACGCGTCGGATCATTATGCAAGGTTTTTTTTTTTTTTTTGAAATAACCCATTATGCAAGGTTATGTATGGATTTTGGCACATTAATTTTTATGGATTCAAATATTAACGGTTTCAAAAATATATACATATATATATATATATATTAACGGTTATTAAATAAATAGGAAATATTTCAATTAACGGTTTTATTAAATAAATAGAAAATATTTCAATTAAACTTTTTCAGTTTGCAACAATTACAATTAGATCCATATATTGATAAATCATTATTCATTTTTTTCTACCTCAGTTTTTACAAATTAATTTTAAGATTTAAATGTTAGAATTGTAATTTTACAATATTATTCAATCTTAAATATTAAATAAATTTTAATCCTTTTTTGCATTTAATTTTAAAAATTAATTGATAAAAAATGATAAGATTTTTAATAGATATGAAAAACTAAAAAGAGATTAGTAATGATTTTTTAAAAAACATGAGTCTAAATATAATTATGGCAAAATTGTAAGAGTAAATAAAAGGGTTAATTCCATCTAGACCCCCCTGACGTTTGGCAATATCACAATCCGCTTCTCCAGTTTTGAAAAATTTCAATTACCTCCCCTGCCGTTAATAATTTTCTGTTAAAGTTAACTAAAAAGTATAAAGTCATACAAATTGACTTAAATATCCCAAATATTAATTTATTAATTTGAAATTTTTTCTCCTCATTTTTTCTTTCTTCTTCTTTGCAAAAACAATCCCCTCTGCATTTTTTTTTTTTTTTTTGTAGATTTTGCTGTTTTATAGGTAATCTTGATCAAGGTATAGAGAAAAATTTTCCAAAACCACCTAATTATAGGCATGAACCCAACTCAAAGTGGTTGGGCTGTTAAAAAAATAAAAAATTCAAGGAATTTCTCATCCTCTTCTTTTCCAAAAAGTTCTTGGCCTCGGCCTCTCTTTCAAAAACAGAAAAAAAAAAATCACAACTACCATAAATACAACACAAATCACAAATTTCAAACAACATAACACAAAATAAAAAATCCGAAAATCAAATAGAAAAAAAAAATTAAATAAATAATCTCAGTCACAAACAACAGAAATTCATAATCTCTTCCTCCCCACCTCTAAATTTTCTATATTCCATGAAATTATCTTCCCAAATTTTTCCTTTTGACTGCGAAAGTCGATGACAGTGGCGACCAAGGCGATTCCAGCCATGGCCGTGACAACGACTACTATTCCAAAATTGGGTAGAGAAGCTGAAGCCCAGAAGAATCTGGATCCGCCTCCAAGCAATGCACTGGTTCGTCGCCACTGCTACCGATGTTACTGGGAAAGGGCTTCTGGGTTCAGGCTTTTTCATCTCTTGTTTTAAAGCTTTTACCCAAGAAAAAAAATATATATTTACTTTTTCAAAAAAGTAAAAAATCAATTGTGGTAGTGATGATCTGGTACCCAGAACCCATTTCCCATGGAATAAAAAATGTCAAAATATGAGGAAAAAAAATAAAAAGCTTTGATGATAATTAGACAGTCAAACTATTCGGATTTTTGATGATAAAAAGTACTAAAATGCCCTTAAAATGTTAACTTTAATAGAAAATTGTTAACGGCAGGGAGGTAATTGAAATTTTTCAAAACTGGATGAGCGGCTTGTAATATTGCCAAACGTCAGGGAGTCTAGATGGAATTAACCCTAAATAAAATTAGAACATAATAATATTGAAGTCATCGAATTTATTTATCAAAATTTTTGTTCATATTTTATTTATCAAAATTTGTATGCCAAATTATGTGGTATAGTGTTATTGGGTTAGTTATTTATAAATTATGTGGTCAGGGCCAAAATTTGGAAACTCTGAGTCGGAGTCGCAACCCGGGACTACTTGGTCGGAGCTGCAACCCGGAACCGCTGGTCCGAGCTGGAAACCGGGATAGCCCAGTCTTGGTAGGAAGCAAGGACAACCCGATTCGAGTCGCAATTTGGGACTGCCAGTTTCGGGCCACAATCCAGGCTGGAACCCAGGACAGCCCGGTCGGGGTCGAAACCAGGGACCACATGGTCAGAACAGGAACCCAGGACGGCCTGGTCAAGGCTTGAACCAGAGATCCAAGACCGCCCGATTCGGGCCAGAACCCGGGACAGCTCGGTTGGAGCCAAAACCTGAGACAACCCGGTTGGAGCTCGGGACCTCCCGGTTGGGACCAGAACTCGGGACCGCCCGGTCCGGGCTAGAACTCGAGACCGCCCCGTCCAAGCCGAAACCTAGGACGTGGGATAGCCTGGTCCGAGCTGGAACTTGGGACAGCTCGAACGAAGTTGGAACTCAGGACTGCCCGATCGGGGCTAAAACCCAAGACCGCCCGGTCGAGGCCAGAACCCTGCCCGGTTCGAGCCAAAACCTAAACAGCACGGTTTGGGCTGAAACCCTAGACTTCCTGGTCCAAGCCGAAACCCGGGACAGCTCGATTGTTACCGGAACTCGGGACTGCCTTGTTGGGGCTGGAACCTAGGACCGCCCAGTCTAGGACAGAACGTGAGACTTCCCAGTCCAGGCCGAAACCCGAGATTGCCCAGCCCAGGCCAGAACCTGGGATAGCTCGGTCGGGAGCAGTATCCAGGATCGTTGGGATTATCTGGTCCGAACTGAAACCCGAGAACAAAACAGCCTAGTCCGGGCTGAAACCTGGGACACTAAGGTCGGGGCTAAAATTTGGAATCGACAATAATCGAATATGAATTTGTTTAAATTTATTTGTAAAGTTTTTAAAAAAATAAAAAAAAATTAATAAAAAAATAAAAATGATTATCAAAAATAATTTTTTTGCATAAAAAAAAATAAAAAATGGTTGTTGTTTTTCATTTTTTTTTCCTTTTAGCAAAAACATAAACCAAAAACCATAAACAAAAACTAAAAACCAAAACCAAAAACTAAATGCGTTAACAAACGGACCCTTATCAAACAGGTTTCTATTTTTGGTTTTTCAAAAAAATCAAAAATAAAAATGGAAAACCAAAAACAAAAACTTAAACAAACATGCTCTTAGTTTTTAATTTTCCTTTTTTTCTTAAATATTTTACTTTAGTCATATAGAATTGGTTATCCTTTGAATGATAATCAGGCTAGTCACATATATAGTTATAAGCGACAAGTTTGAAAACAATTTCAAATTGTATATGTAATTTGACTCATTTTGCTGAAAATTCATTTTCATAGATAAATACATATTAATAGAAATTACCAAATGAGCTCTAAATAAAGAATATGTTGGACTCCATTTTTTAATCATAATATTTATTTTTTAATCATAAATAAAGATTAATACATAAGCTAGTTTAAAAACAAAAATATTGAATGTCATGATATCTCTACTGCCTTAGTCTTGCAAACTCTACATTGCTAAGGCGCATGGCTATTAAAATATTGCTTTTGACTTTTAAGGTTCAAAAAGAGTTTTTGAAAGTGTTTGGGTGGAAAAATTATTGGTCTTCTAAATGATAAAAATTTTAAGTTATCACGTACCACATAAAATGTTCAATAATTATTCGCAACACTATGCGATGATAAAATAAAATTTATAAATCCCACTTAATTTTTATTTAGTGTCTCATTATGAGTATTCCATGATATTATGTCACTCATATCACAAGTGTATAAACTTTTCTCTTTCAAAATAGCTTTAAACCAAAAACATACATTTTTAGGAAGCTTTTTAAAAAAAAAGTTGGCAAACTCTAGAAAAGCAAAAATAAAAGTTATATCACCAAGTCATTTATCAAATTAGTTGGTAAACAAATATATTTAATTGTAATGATTTAAAAATTTGTATAAATATAACATGAATTAAATTTTTTTTCTTGGTATTATTAACTAATTTGGAAGCAATATATTTAAAATTGTATACATATGTTTTGTTATAAAATTTAAAAATAGTAATTTCTATTTTTTAAAGTTTTAAAGAAAAAAATTGATGGAAAGAGAGATGAAAATCAAAGACTAAGAGTATGTTTTTAACGCATTCAGTTTTTGATTTTTAGTTTTTGTTTATGGTTTATGATTTATGATTTATGTTTTTCCTAAAAGGAAAAAAATGAAAAACAACAACCATTTTTTGAATTTTTTTTATGCAAAAAAATTATTTTTGATAATCATTTTTTTAAAAACTTTACAAATAAATTGAAACAAATCTATATTCAATTATTGTCAATTCCATATTTTGGCCTCGATCGTAGTGTCCAAGGTTTCGACCCAGACCAAGCTATCCTGATCTCGGGTTCCAGTCCAGACCAGACAACCCAGCGGTCCTGGGTACTACCCCCGATCGGGCTATCCCAGGTTTTGGCCTGGGCAGGGCAATCCTAGGTTCCGGCCCCGACCGAGTGGTCCTGGCCCCAACTGGGTGATCCCAGGTTCCAGCCCTAACCGGGAAGTCCCAGGTTTCGACCCTAACTAGGAAGTCCCGGGTTTCAGCCCCGACTGGGCGGTCCGGGGATGGTCTTGGGTTTCAACCCTAACCGAGCTGTCCCGGGTTCCAGCCCAGATAGGGCTGTCCCTGGTCTCGGGTTTCGACTTAGACCAGGCGGTCCTGGGTTCTGGCTTGGAACGATCTAGGGTTCCGGCTCCAACTGGGAAGTCCTGGATTTCGGCTCCAACTGGGCTGTTTCAGGTTCCGGCCCTGACTGGGCAGTCTTGGGTTCCGGCTCAAACCAGGTGGTCCCGGGTTTTGGCCCCAACTAAGCTGTCCCGGATTCCAACCTGAAACGAACAGTGCCAAATTGCAGCCCGAAACTGGCGGTCCCGGATTGCTACCCAGACCGTGCTGTCTCAGGTTCCGGCCTAGACCGGGCTATCCCAAGTTTTGGCCGGGACTGGACAGTCCCAGGTTGCGGCTCCGACCATGCGTTCCCGTGTTCCGGCCTCAACCAGGCAGTCCCAGGTTCTGGCTTGGACCGGATGGTCCCAGGTTCCAGCCTTATTCGAGCAATTCGTTGTATGGGCAGTCTCAGATTCAAGTCTTGTTCGAGTTGTCTTTTATCTTAGCATTATCAATGACAAAAAAAAATGAAAGCTGAAAATGAAAATGGTTTTTAGAATTTAAAAAATGAAAATGGTTATCAAATGCATTTTCATTTTTGGTTTTCAAAAAATTCAAAATTAAAAACTAAAAACCATAAATGAATGGGTTCTCAAACAACGCCTAAATTATTTCTTCTAATTTTTCTATTTAAAGTAAAAATATATTCTTTAAATTGAAATAACTTTGTTTGCAGTGCTATCTATAGCTTTCACCTTTCAAAGCATGAATAAATTCCTACCATAAGTTGATGATAGTGGAATGCCAGAAGTATTGCAGCTCGTAATATTGCATCACAATTACTCACAATCACAATACAGAAAGAAACAAAACATTACTCAGAAAAAAAAAAGAAAAAGAATTAGAACATTGGCCATTAAAAAGTTGCATATCATTCATTTGACGGTTCATTGAATAATATTTTTTTTGGTAAATATGGTTCATTGAATGATTGAGTTGACTTGAGGTCTTCAACCAAATGATCGGACCATATGACTAGTGATGTGCACTAATATCCAATCTAAGGCCCCATCACCTCATTGCCATTATTTCATGCTTTCATTTCCTCCCACAAAAGTTGGAAAAATGTCTTATACTCACTTTTTGGGTCACTCACATGTTCTAGTAGGTGATATTATTTTTTTCCTTAATTTTTAACTAAAGCCTTTTGGTACTGAGTTCTAATAGTTGTTGCTACAGAAACTCTATTCCTGAAAGATGGTCTCCCAATTTATAGTGATGTGAATTCCATATGTGGGTTCCACATGTATTTATGAATTGGGAGAATGAATTCCCATGAATATTACTAAAAAAAATTGCTTTGCATAATGTTATCAATTATTTTCCTCCAAATATGTTAGAATAAAGATTTAAAATGTTTTGATTGACATGATACATAAAATACAAATCTTTGGAGGATTAGTTTCATATACATCATATGAGATATGGGTGCTCAATTAAAATAATGTTCATGCAGTACTTACACACTCTTCAAATGGGTTTTTCTAAAGAACAACATTTTAAAAGTTGTATGGAAAACAACCAGTCATGCAAATCTGCTAAACCGGTTTGTTAAAAATAAATAAATATTTTAAATCTTTTATAGCAAAAAGAAAAAAAAATCTTCTTTTATAGCAAAACAAAAAAATCCTCTTTGCTTTGCTTTTGGGCTCGTCCTCTTGGAAAGAGGATTCCTTTGAGATAGACATGATCTTGGAGGAGGAGAGCACATCAACAAGTTCTTCCAGTGGATTAGGAATGCATTCGTCATAAACGGTGCTATTCGGAATTGGCGTATGAAGGGGGATCTTTCGATCACTCTGTTAGATCCAAGGCACGTTTTCATCAAGCTCTCGAACAAAGAAAATAAGATATGCACCAAAAAACATAGAGAAGTTTTTGATTGAGGGATTGATGTTTAGGGTTTTCTGCTGGAGCCATGATTTTTGTCTCCGCAATGGTGATCCAATGCATTTGCCTATTTTGGTATCTCGCCCCCATCTGCCTATTGTTTTCTTCTTTGAGTTTCGCCTGTTTTCTATCGTCTCTACTTTTAGAATTGGCATGACCCTTAAAGGTCCTACGAAGCTTGTCTCACGGCCCAACGTAGCTAGGGTTTGTGTAGAAATCGATATTCTCAAGGAAAACCTCCCAAATCGTGTTTTAATTGGATCTACTGTGTATGGATCACTCGCAATAAATCGTTTCTTTTTGAATACCTAAGTTATCCACACATTGCAGACGACAAGGTCATGCCCGTCACGAATGCAAAGTGGCGAATAAGGAACCTGATGTTAACTCATCACCGAGAATGGCCTATGTTCCCATAACCAATGCTACCCAGCACCTACCACTGAAGTTATCCTTCGCGATTCAGATGTTGCTGCTGCTGACATGCAAACCATGGAAGAGGGTCCTCGGGGCGAAGAGCTTGAACCAGATAACAATCCCCAAGTTCCTGTTCTTCAACCACCGGAGTATTTAGCTATTTGAAAATCGCCTTCGGTTAACACAGCCCTTAATACCGGCAGTAGCTCTACCTCACGAGGACAACAGGAAGAGGAACTAGTTGGCAGAAATTTTGTTGATAATCAAGACCCCCTACCGATCATGCACTGGATCCATCCGGCCCGGATTCCACTGAATCGATGGAAACCCCATTTTTTTGGTTTCCATACAGAGACATGTGCGCGCTTTTTCCTTAGAAGGAATGTCCTCAAAGCCTCTTCATTCCAATGATCATGATGAAGAATCCAATAGCTCCTCTCAGGACCCATAATCATCTATCTTTGAGAAAGATTTGAAACTGGAGCCTCCGAACTGAACAAGGCAAACAAATGGCAGCACCTGGGTAAGAGCGCGACTACTAGGGCACAATCAAAACTTGGGGCTAAGCCCCATCCCACTAGATTTCAAAAATTTCCACAATTTCGGAATGCAAGGGGCGTCAGAAATGGCCCCACGCGTAGGCGTCTCGACGATCTTGCTCGGACCGGGCTTTAGTCTTTGGTTGTCATCCTGGAACCAATGGTTAGAAGGGCCAACTATGTATCAAAATGGAAGCGGAGATTGCGTATGGATGGATGAATGTCGAACATCTCGCTCGGATGAATCCCCTGCCAATATATATCTTGGTCTTTTTTTTGGAGAGAAGATATCCTTGACCTGTCCTAGATTGAAGCCAACGCCCAATTCATTTCTACCAATGCCAAGAAAAAATAAAAAAATACTAAAGGTGCTCTCCTTACGTACGCCTCCTTTTCGTTCTACTTGGGTGGAGCAATCCGAACTCTCGACAGAATATAAAAGAGGTTTTTTTTCCTGTGTAGACACCTCAACGAACTCATGTGGAAACTCCTAAGCCCGAGGACAATCTCTCAAATACACATTAAGATGTTGACCCGTTTTTCTTTTCTTTGCTGATTCCTCTCAATTAAATTTGCCATGTTGCACTAAGTTACTTACGGATGTATGCATGAGGTCCGGGAACACTTTGGGGTGAACACCCATCCGAACAAGTAGGGTCAGTAGTTCAGCATTTAGGCTAACATTTAGCAACAAAAAAAATATTTAACCCAACAAGTGCTCTCCGAACCAAGCTAGATAGTCTTCTATCACTAGGCTCACCAACCAACCTGGACTCTTATTCTTATTATTCCTACCAAATATCAAAACCATAAGGATTGTTTCCAGCCATGAGTTCCCATATGACATAAGCGCTCTTGGGTGGGTTGGGCCATTCCATCAAATCTTTGAGAATGGGGCCCAATCTCGTATTTGATGGTCGACGTGGCGATAGGCTTCACTTCTATGATTGCCTCCCCAGCCGTTGCAAACACTGAGCGAGAACGGTAAGGGGCGCACAAACAATGTCGTTGTGCGGGGATGCGGTTTTCCAAGTTGGGGCAAACAAAGTAGCCCGGCCACCTACCGGATTAGGAATGCGAAGGCCTTTCCTTCGAAAGAAATGAGACCCCGGAAAGAAAGAGCTATGCTATTGACCGACCCTTTTGTAGTGGCTTCGAATCAATACAATAGGCCTATCTTTTTTTATCATTTTGTTCGAGGCGGGCCGAATAGAGAATGAAATGCAGAAATAGGGGAACGGTTCCTAACCTTTTTTTTGGTTTAAGGGCTGGCTGCTCGCCCTACAGAAGTACCAAAGGCTTTCGAGGCTTACACCTCCCTATTACATGACCTAAAAAAAGGCTTTCAATAGCGCCCTTAGAATCTAAGCTAAGCTTTTTGAAGTGCCAGTAGTTGTAGCTGTTGGTAGGGCTTTCATTCTTATCGCTCCGAGTTCTAATCTATATGACCTCTGGGAAGTACAAAGTACACCTCTTCCGTAGAGGCACTTAGAAACCTAACCTTTAAGAGTCTGTTCAAGGAAGGAGCTGAGCCCTCTTATCTATCAATGGAAAGATCTTCCGATGTGCGTGCGTGGGAGCAGCTCAAACAAAGAAGAGTCTGGTCTGGCCTGAATTCAGGCCCGGCCCGCCCGTCTGCTGCTAGGTCTAAGAATGGCGCCAGGCGAGGGCGCCGCTATGCCCCGCTGTGGAGCAGCGGCCGGCCCCCAGACTATGGCAAAAGAATCGAGGCCGGAGGGTCTCGACCATAGAGGTTCCCCCCCGGGGTGATTGACCAAACAAATAGGCCTAGATCCATGCCCCTTAATGAATCAAATGGTCCTTTGACCTTCATTTGATTCCGACGGCCGGCATAGATCTCATGAAACTCGCCCACTAATACTACGAAAAAAGTAGTACCCTTCTTCTTTCCTACTAGGAGAGTCAACAACTTCTATTAGTGTCGGACCTTGCGTCGAATTGATCGTGTCATGTGCAACGTCCATCAATGATGGTTCATTAATGTCCATTGATTTAGACTCATTCCCCCATCCCAACTATGAATAAGATCGAGAAGAGCCCGAAAGCCCCCAAACCAAGAAGGGGAACGGAAGCCATTCAATTCACTCCCCTTCCTATTCTCTTTTAAATTAAGCTCGCCCTTGAGCCCTGGGCAGGTCGGTCATGTCTTTCCTTGTTGTTCTGTTCCAGCCACAAGAAAGACGCACAGAAGAGGTATGCCCAGCGCGCGTAGGGTCCGTTGAGATTTTCTGTTGTCTCGGTATGGAACTGTAAGATCTTTTCCCCTATTGTTTGATCCAATATTGACTAGGGATGAGCCCCGACTTCCATAGGTCCTTGGTTTGACCCCTCCGTAGTGGTCCTTTCTTTTAATAAAATGAAGCGGGGCCAATTTATCATACTTACTCAGTGTGCTCCCCTTTCGTCGAGTGCCTCGCCCGGTTCACTGGGCTGTTGGCCTACCTAGCACTTGCTCACTGCTCCTACCGCCCGGTGGAGGGCTCGTTATCCTTACAGTTCTCTTTGCTGGGGTCCCCTCCCATTGCTCTAGCCATAAGCTATGGCAGCTCCAGCTCACAACCACATGGGCTCGCCCTGCGACAATTGGTACCAGAGCCTGGTTCGTGTGAGTTGTGGACTTGTGGTGTGCTTGCTGCGTTGGTGCGTGGTTTGCTGAGTAACAAACAGGTTTGTGTGGAATGCAGATCTGTGGCGTTGGCTAGTTACGTTGGTGCGTGATTTGCTGTGTGGCTGGTTCGTGTTAGCTTTGTTGCAATAAAGTTTTGTCCAAATAGATGGCTGGTGAAGATGCTGCTGTGGAGGCCCTTAGTGAGAGAGTGGCACGCCTGGATTTATTACTCAGTTCTACTTCGATTGATACAAGTGCTAGTGTGGCTGTTCGGTTGGAGAATGTGGCTGCGAACGTGGAGGCCCTTTCTCAAAACTTGGCGGCTTTCATTACTGAAACCCATGAAAAACATTATGTGCTTGGGGTGGATTTGGTGGCCTTCTCAGATTCAATGAAGGAAAGGTTGCTGGTTGTGGATGGGAGTGTTGATGTGCTTCGTCAAACTACACACAGCCCATCCTCATCCTCTACGGTAGAGGTGCTATCTTCGAAAATCAAGGTACCATACCCTAAACCTTTTGATGGTGCATGGAATGCCAAGGAATTGGAGAATTTACTGTGGGATATGGGGCAGTATTTCATGGCTGCTCACTGCCTGGATCGTGAAAAGGTAATGATAACTAGCATGTATTTGATCGGTTATGCCAAGCTGTGGTGGAGGACAAGGTTGCAAGATGATGAGCATGCGGACAGACCATAGATTGAGACTTGGGAGAGCCTCAAGATGGAATTGAAGGCATAATTCCTGCCTTGCAACTCGGGTTGGCTTGCAAGGGATGCACTGAAAAATCTTAAACATACTGACAGTGTTGGGGATTATGTTGTGGCATTTAGTTCCTTGATGTTGGACATTTCTAACATGTCCGAGGAGGACAAATTGTTCAACTTTGTGTTTGGTTTGCAGGGCTGGGCACATGCGGAACTAAGGAGGCAGAATGTCAAGACTTTACCTGCTGCTGTTGCTGCTGCGGAGGGGTTGGTGGACTACGTGATCCCAATCTCATTTTTTGGAGAGAGAAGGAAAATCCCAGAGGCTGATTAAACATGATGCCACACACCATAGCCCATGCACCAACACGAACCTGGTCAAATATCCACTGTCTGCGCACCAACACAGCCAGTCACATGCCACAGTCACGAACTCAACGCGAACCAGGAAAATCACACTGCCCGCACTCCACACGAACCATGTTCCTCAGCAAACCACGCACCTACGCAGCAAGCCACATGCCACAGCCATGCACAGACGTAACCAAGCACACCACAAATCTGCACTCAACACGAACCTATCAATCCCCGCAGTCCGCACTCCACACAAACCAGGGACACCATACAGTCCACACTCAACGTGAATTTGCTACACAGCAAACAATGCACCAACGCAGCAAGCCACACACCACAACCCACACTCCACACGAACTTGGTGCACCACACGATCCGCACACCACTCGAAACCAGGCTACTCCTCCCGGTATGCATGCCAAAAGAGGTTATGGTTACACTCCCCTTTTCTGGCTTGCTCATATCATAAAATGACTTTTTTCACCTGACCGGGGCCGAGAGAAAGCATTAGCAAAGGGAATAGGAATGCCTTAAAAAATAGATTACACAAGCGCTTAGGCAGGACCCGTATCCACCTTATACGTAAACCTTAGCATTCTCAATAGCTGCAAGGGATTACCTTCAAACTGCAATAGGCTGAGCTGGGAATATATTCTCTTCACAGGAAACTGGATCAAAGGCTATAAGAAAAAAATATCTATCTTTTTATATGTATACAATTTATGTAGAGCCTTAGTACCAGGCGCCAGAAAGAAATTTGCTAGGGGAATAACGCATACTTCCTTCACTCAATCACTTCTTAGGAATGAAAAGCGCTTAGAAATGTTAGACCCTTAGTAAGCAGAGGACTGAGACGACAATATCCCTTTTCTCTTTGCCATTTCCCTAGCTTTTTTGTTTCCACTTGATTCTTGATGGAGCTGGCTTAAAAGAAAATGGTTTAGCCCGGATTGAAATGAAAGACTGCTGCTCCTTTTCAATATTCCTCCTTGCCTAGTCATGCTTTCAAACTGGCTCGAAGACATTACGAATATAAGAGCGAAACACTAGAACTACATATTAAACTTGCTTTATAGGGGCACGCTCCTAAGCTAGCTTTCACATTGTCTTAAAAGAAAGATAATTGTCGATACATCGCCAAGGTAAGGCTTTCTCACAGGAGGGATTGCATTTGCCATTGACCTCTTACCTATTTTCTTCTATTTTTTTCTACCAGAGAAAGAAAAAAGAAAAGGGATGCGCTTATTGATGGCTTTTTTCTGGCCTGGTAAGGCGCTAGAAAGCAATTGGATAGACTTACCTCTTGACTGCATTTACAAGGGCTTATCTTAGTACTGGTCTGGAACTTACTGAAAGGGTGATTAGGAAAAGCATTAATTAAGAATGCTTTCTAAATGATAGTACTTGAAGATAGGACTGACTGTTAACTCTTACGCTAGGTGGTACTGGTAGTGCTTTAGTCTCGTTATTTAGTATATTCTGGTTAGTCGTGTTTTTTATTTATGGTATTCCTCTTCTCTTATGCCCGGGAGAACTTTTATGAGTCGTATCCAGAGCCGGAGTATGGTATGAAATGCTACTAATTACAGGTAGATCCCTTATGACTGGTCTGCAACCGCATCATTACCTCGCTCGTAGGGATGAAATCATGAGAGCGAAGCGCGAAGGCACAAGAACAGGCCTGCAAAAGATTAGGATAGCACTTAGAGCGCTTAAGACTAGATCGAAAGGCTGGAAACTGGACTAAAACTTCTAAAAAAACTCCCAATCGATGAAATGAAAGTTGCAATTACAATAAGAATGACTGCTTGCCTATAACCTACAAGCTTGCCGGATTGCCTAAGAGTGTAGGAATATTATATTGGCTTGATCACTTTTTAAACATCCTCAAGAAAACAGGCTTTATAGCTATTCTTTTATTCTTTATTCTCACCTATAAATCTAACTTCTTCCCTCAACTGTATCAAATGGAAGTAGGACTTTCCTTAAACCAGTTTTATCACTGGTTTGCCCCTTCATTTGAAATAGTGCTTCCTTCTTTTCTAATGGTGTCACTGGCCACAAACTCGCGGGAATTACTTAAGGAGATTACCCAAGCACTCAAACTATAACAAGTACTCCAACAGGCACTGTCCTTAGGACTGCGGCTTACAGAAAGTAAGATTATATAGGCGGGGTTGGGGCTTTCTTTAGTGCCTAATGGCTGTAACCCATATTCCAAGAATACTTCCCTAGCTTGCTTGCTTATCTTCTTGGAAAAAAGACTGCGTGGAGGGGGGGGACTCACTCGGCTGAATCGTACACCTATGTAATTGGCTTACTATAGGAACAGAGTTACTAGCCGGCTAATTAAAGGCCAGACGCTAAGAACTATTGCTCCAAAAGCAACTCTAACTTCTGGCCTACCTTAGAAGAGAACTAGCCTGCAAGAGAGGGAACTGGGACTTTTTTTAATCTCTCTATTTGAACTTATACAAATATGGATATTGGGTCTATTAAAATAAATAAAAAGACTGCTATTCCCACAATTGCCACTCCACTAACTGGATCGCTGGGAACTGGCATTAGAACTCCATGGGCTTATGTACCTAAAAATAGGACTAGAAATGCATCTGAAACTGCTTCATTTGGACTATTTAGACTGTTAGACATGCTAGGATAGAAAAAGTAGCCACGTTAGGCCTCTTAGCCAATGTCATACAGGTATGCCTCGTATGCTCGGTATGAAACTTATTCCTTAGGCCCTTCTTTAGCTATTACGCTCGTTAGCATGTTATTAAAGGAAAGGTATTCCTGTGATATTCCTATCTATCTCTGTCTGGCCAAGGAAAGATCTCTAGTTAGCCCTACTATTATTAGAACTAGGCGGCTATTAGGAGAAGATGATAGACCTATAGATATTATATTAGAAGCAATCTAAAATGAGAAACTTAACATTAACAAATGAAATATCATATTAGGGCCTTTACCCTGGCCTACTCTAGCCCTTTACCTAGCTAGCTCTCCTTCTTTCCCATTGAAAGCAAGTCAAATAAGAGAAAAGTCCTAGCTTGCCTCAGCTCTTGATCTTTGCCTTGGCTTGGAAAAGACTGCAGACTTGGGAGATACTAGAGCTTTTGGTACTTACACTATGGTATGGCCAACAAGTCGGGTTGGCAGACAACTTCCAACAAAATGTAAAGAGCCATCAACTCAAACCCTATGTAAAGATATCCATCTGTTAGCTACTACCAGAGATAGATAGAAATTGGTTGGTAGGTAAACAAAATACTGTTACACCTACCCTTGCCCTTAGCTTGCTTGATGGAACTTGATTGAATGAACTGGATTACAGGGAAGGCTCAATCGCTGGAAGGAAAGTCTCATGGGATAGAGGGTAGCTTATTGACAGGACCCGCCCCGGAAATCCCTCCCGAATAACCGGAGAGGCCCCGCCTGAGGAAGATTCCACCAGAACCCCTCGGGGCAACCGACAGAATCCTCCTCCGAAAGGGGTAATAATCAAATAAACAAGTAAACAATAATGGGACGAATAGTAAATAAGATATGAACGAAAAGTAGATAAAATAAGCACCACAATAAATCAACGAGTCATAATGAATAAATAATAAACAATATATGAAGTAGGTGGAAATGACAGAGCCACTAAGAGTGATAGACAAAAATATAAATAATACAAATCCAACATGAACAGAATAAGATCAGAGTCTAATACNTTCTACTCGGTGAGGGACTTATACTTTTCCAAGGGCTATCTACTCCAACTGGATGGCCAATGGCTGGAAATGGGTAGGAGGGAACTGCAACAAAAACACTAATAAGGCTACTTTTAATGTATGAAATATAGGTTAGAAAAAAATAAGACAAATAGTCCTCTTGAGCCACCCACCCTTAGCTTGTTTGGTTTAGACCCTTACATTCGGTACACTCGTTAGGAATCGAAGGGCTATAAAAAGGACTACTTTCCGACTCACTAGCTTTAAAGTAAGGCTTTCCTAATGGCTCGTATTCACCTCTTCCCTCGGCTGGAACTACCACTCAAACTAGATCGCTGACAGAAGGAAGGTAACTAGAAGGGCTTAAAACTGGCCTGGTAAGAGACTCCACTCCAATGAGAACTCAAATTGGATCAAATGCAGGATTTTCTTATTGCAGACTTTGACTAGATGACTCCGGCTTAAAAAAAACTCCAAATGAATGGGATTATCTTAGCACTGCTTATGGAATAGGCAACCACTGAAACTGGATGTAAAAGATTGCCTAGCCCTCTTTCCTAAGAAAGAATTACTGATTGATACAGGCTTGATCATTGGGTTGGCTGCAAGAAAATGACAGTTCACTCAAGTAAAGCAAAGCGAGAGGAAACGAACAATGGATGGCTTGCCCTTCTTTGCTTGATACTAGCTCTCAGGCTTGACGCTTTCCCCCCTCTCCCACTATATATGTAACTTAGTTTCCCTCCCCTGGTCTCGACAATTTGAAAATCTGTCCATTTCACCGATACGTGGGCCATACCATCGAAGAGTGTCATACTTTGCGTGAGGACATCTATGACATGAATGATGAAAATCATATCAATTGGAACAGAGTTAAGGCATACCTTAACCTTAAAGCCGCCAATGTCACTGAAGCTACTAATATGGGGATCTATACTAATCCAATGCCACAACATCAAGGGGGACAAGTCACTACTCAGGAACCTACACCGGTACAAACTAATCCAGGACCTTCTGCCAGCGCTAACACCATCCGAGCTTGCACTGCCGCTCGAAGAGAGATGCCTGTGAGACCCCCTCAAGTTCTGTAATTCGAAGGAGGTTCTGAGAATTCAAAACTCCGAAGTCACTTTCTTTGTCCCCAGGAATCGAAGTTCCAAAAGCGGACGAAATCACTATGGAACCGGACCTCCTCGCTGCCGCTCAATTCATTACCAGGAAGAAAGAGGCAAATTCCCTTTTTTAGTAAGGGTGGGTTGAAAAGGTGAAGAAGGAAGAATGTATCCGGACGAATGCATCGGCAGATGAAATGACCCCTTTTTTAGAAATCCCCCCGTCACCTACTAGTGAGCCGGAAAGCTTAGGGATGCCTCTCGTTCCTCTTCCCCCATTTGACAACCGTATCTCAGAATGTTCGGATGATTCTCTGGAACTAATATATGCTTCCATACTAAAGGATGGGGATATATCGTTGGGAAAAAGCAGAAGAAAAGGGTTTCACGGGGGAAGTTCGGAAAAGCCTAGCCGGCGGGACTATCAACCCCTNATTTTTAATTTTAAAGGCTAAAATGATTTGTCTTTGTTTTTCAAATTGGATGAATTTATTAGGATTATTTTTTTTCACGTGGATCATGCATGAAAATGCTAATAATTGATCCTGTTAAGTAAAGTTGATACAGTGTTAAGTAGTTCATAGCCACACAATGACATTGTGGATTCAAAAAACGTCCATTTTCCATTTAAAGTTATTATAACTGGATAAGAAAATAATAAATAAATTGAGTTCTGCCTTGTGCACTGACCTAAATGATAAGCCATATCTTGGCTTATTTGTAAAAGGCCAACCTGGCATTATCGTTTAAAAGTAGGGTGGTTCTTTATGCGCTGCCAGAAAACTCTATATTACTCACTCTTGAAAGTTAAATGACCAAAATATCCATTTGGTAAATGGAAAAATTAGTAGAAGTCTTATTTTATTGGGAAAGTTACAGTTTTTTTCTGTCTTTGAATAATTATTTGAAAATGAAAAAGTATGGACCNCCACAGTATCATTGAAGATGCTCTTAGATTCTCAAATAAAAAAAAAATGTGACATTTTGAGAATCCCTCAGGAACTACTTATAGGATTTTCTAAGAATAAAAAATTTACCCTTACTTTATTACATAAAACTCAATTTAATGAGTTAAAAGACCAACATTCCTATTACTAACCAAACAGAACAAAAGAAAAACTTATTCCCAAGAAACAAATTTCCAAAAAACTGAATCCCATGAATTAGTTTCCATTCAAAGTTTGACACTTTTCAAATGAAGTCTAAAGTCATGTAAAATTGGAAATTACCAAAAAAACCTACTTGTTATATCATGTAAATGAACTGGATCATATCCCATTTAAGCAATTTTGCGCAATCTGATATAATTTTTAGCATTATATATTGTCATAATTTGCAAGTTTATGAACAATATACACACACACACTCTCCACGCATTAATTGTGACGTATCTATTACTAGGACTACAATTAGTTCACATTTCCATGCATACGCATACAATCTTGTTTCAAGAAAATACTAATGATTATTTTGGTTAACTTGTAGAGTTGGAGGTAAATGAAATTGGGATTGGTAATTTTATCTGCCAATCTATTAGAATTCAACAAAACAAATGTCAAGGTGTTTACATTATGATTTGGCCTGTGCTAAAGACTGCTCATATTCTAGTTGATGAGTTTTACACACAACTAATTGCAACAGTATATCACCGGTAGTACCAGAGGAGAACAAGTCTTGTAGTAGGAACCTATAGAATTAGTCACTGGGCTTGAGCATGATTAGTTTTACAACGATGTATACAGTCACGATCAGTATGTCCCTGATCGCCTCTTGATTCATTGCCTCAGCCGCAACCACCATATGTCCTGCTACTATGAATGATGGAAGTGCTCAAGGCGGCTGCTTCGTCAATGATAACTGGACACAGCATGAAGGGGAGGTAATTGTTCACCTAAGAGCATAGTATTGCAGATTAGTAAATTCAGTATCAACCATAGACAAACATCGTATCCACCTAAAAATATTCTAGATTTTTATGCATAGTTTTCTAGTAAAATAAATTCAATTATGTTTATGTCATTGATTCTTTTCCTTTTTAACTACTAGTAAATTGTAAAATCACTTTCAAAAACTCTCTCTACATATCTAACCCAAAGTACCAAATTCATCTTTAAAATCACTTCCAAGTAATAAGTTACTAACGTACCAAACAAGATGAACTTTATTTTACTGAAAGATCTAAAATGCATTATGCAAGTTTGTAATAATTAGCAAGATAGCTAATAAAAATACTTCCTTGAAGAGCTTGGTTACTTGAAAGCGGAGCATAGTGACCAAAAGCTATAAGAAAATGCACCTACTGCTACTTCATTAATTCATTGCATTCATCTACTATTTCATTAGATTCATGCCATGCTAATAATAACAAATAATGAACAATAATTCTCATACATTTTCTTTCTGTAATAATTTTCTATTAGTCAAGAAAATATATGATTTTATACCCATTTGGGAGTAAGTACACATACTTCAGGAAGCAAGAAATAAATTACTTGCAGATAAGTAAAGTCAATACATCATTATAAAACCCTCGAACAAAAAAAAGCAGATTAACCAAGGATTGAACCATAATAAACTAAGATCAATGTGGGTACCCCAAAAGATAAGAAATAAAATTTGACTTACCAAAAAGCTTAACTAAGGTTTCAATATAGACACTCAGCTTCAGCTGCTGATACCGGATCAAAAGCTATGGCTTTCTTAATCATGGAAGCCATTCATTCTGAATTCCAGGAAGTTTAACTTGGTATCCAACAGTTCAAGTCATTGATCTCATGTTGCCAAGACAAAGATTTTCATCTGCCTCAACTGTGCTGAAGAAGCTTAAACAAACTTAATTATCACCAATAATCCCCACAGGAACATTGTCCATCCTTAAAGCAGTGGAACCTGCGAGTATCTCTCACAGTAATTTCCCTCCTAACAATTGCAGAGATAAATTTGATTGCATTGTGGCAATCTCCACATATCCTTAGATTCTTCACTACAAGAATAGGCTCTCCCTCTTTAGTTGAGATTAGCCCAAACGCAACAGCAAGCTTCTCACTGTGATGTCCTAATCGTATTTCCTTCTCTCCTTGTACATATTCAATTCCATCTTCTTTTACCAAAGCCCATCTAACATCTGGCACATACCCAGCTTGCTTAATCTTCCTTGACATCTCCTCCAAGTATTCATGAATTTCCTTTATCATCGGGTGGGAACTATCTTCAGCCACAAAAATATGTGTCCTCTTATTTACCTCAATCCAACTACAACCTGGTTTTTTCTTCACGCCTCTGTCTCTCATAAGCTTTCTAACCGTAGCTACTTCTTCCCATTTGCCAACACTAGCATACATATTTGCAAGCACAACATACGGAGCTGCATTTGAAGGTTCAAGCTGGAGAAACTGATTGGCAGCCTTCTCAGCTAGCTCCATATTTCCATGAGTTCTACTGGCACCAAGTAATGAAGCCCAACCAATGGAACCAGGGCTAAATGGCATTGTCTCAATAAGTCTCTCAGCTTCACCAAGTTTTCCTGCTCGACCCAACAAGTCAATCATGCATGAATAATGTTCAGCTTCTGGTTCTATCCCAAACTTCGCCTTCATCATATGGAAATAATCTTCACCCTCCTTAACTTTTCCAGTATGAGCACAAGCAGAAAGGACAGAGATAAACGTTATGCTTGTGGGTACAATGTTTGACTTAAGCATCCACTCAAAAAGACCCAGTGCTTCCATCCCAAACCCATGTTGTGCATAACCTGCAATCAGTGAATTTAAAGAGACAGTATTATGCTCTGGCATCCTATCAAATAACCTTCTTGCATCCTGTAGATTACCGCACTTTGAGTACATTGCAACCAGAGCATTATTCACGGAAATTTCATTTGATGGGATATCAGATTTGATAGCTAATGAATGAATCTGTTTCCCTTGCGAGGGAGATGACAAACTGGAGCATGCACTAATCACACAGACAAAGCTGCAATCATCAGGGCGATAACCAACGCGTTGCATCTGCCTGAAGCAATCAAGAGCAGCTTCAGAAAATTCCTCCTTCTGAGAATATCCAGAAATCATTGTGTTCCAAATAACCAAATCTGGCCCTGGAATCTCTTCAAATATCTTCTGACAGTCTGACATGCCACCTGCACACTTGGAATATAAATCAATCAAACCGCTACCAACATGAGAATTCTGGTGGAACCCTGTTTTGATTAACTTGGAGTGAAATTGAAGCCCACCCAGCAAATCCTCCACGCATGTAAATGCAGTTAAAACACTAGCCAAAGTAAACATGTCGACATTCAGACCCCTTCTACCCATTTCCTGAAACAAGTCTAGCGCTTTCAACCCTTTCCGGTGCTGCCCGTAAGCCACAATCATCGAATTCCATGACACTTCATCCCTCACCTCACCCATCTCATAGAACACCCGTTTGGCCTCCTCCAAAAACCCATTTTTACTGTAATACGTTAACAGCGCATTGTTCACCGATACATAGGAATCAAACCCATTGAAAACCACCATGGAATGCAATTGCTTAATCAAACCAACATCGCTACTGCAAGCTGTTACGGCAGCAGATAAAGTAAAGCCATCCATGCCAAGACCCTTGTCTCTCATCCTCATAAACAAGCATAACGCGGGTCCGGTCTCACCACGATCAGCATAAGCAGAAATGAGAGTGTTATAAGACACTAGGTCCGGTTGAGGAATCTGATCAAACAGTTGGCGGGCAATGTGGTTAAGAGATTCCTTGGCATATGCAGAGATGATAGCATTGAAGGAGAAGACATTGGGATCTGGGGTTTGATCAAAAGCACTCCGAGCCCAAGAGAGGCAAGAGCATTTGGAGTAAAGGATGATGAAATGGTTGGAGAGGTAAGTGGAGGAAGGAACAAGGGACTTGACGTAGAGTGCATGGAGGGACTTCCCGGTGAAAATGTCTCTCTGGGCTATGCACGTTTTCAACAGGTGGCGAAAGCTTTGGAGGGTCAATGAGATTTGGTTCATCTAAGAATGTCCCAAAAGTTTTAACTCACTTTTTTGGGGTTATTATTTATTCATCTACCAAAACTGGCATATTTTGGGTCCCTTTTTGCCTTGTTTCTTAGACCCACGGAATGCCCTTTTCTTTTGTTTTATTTATTTATTTAGATTGGATTCCACATTTGTGTTGATTGCTTGTGTGCTCCTTTAAAAGTTTAAACTCAAATTTCTAGTTAGTATATTGGTTTTTTAACACACTTTTTCTTTTCTTTTTCTTTTTTTCTTTTTTTTTGCAAAACATAATTTGCTTCTGACCCAATGTTTTTATAACTTCGAATTAGGCGAACTGGAATTAAATTATATAACAGTGAGAAACATATTAAAATTTTGCATGGCCTTATATTTTTAAAGTTTTATTTTCTGTTTTTAGAAACTAATTTTAAAGTTTTTAAAAGCTACACACAATCTGGCCATATATATGAGAACGGTTAAAACTTGTTTCTGAAAAATGTTGTCTAATCAGGTTTTCTGAGAACAAGTTTGAAAACAAAAGAGAACATGGCCAAACTGGCGTTAACAGCAATCTCATTATTTCTTACGTTCATTTTGTACTTGGTTGAAATGCCAAGAAGCTCTTAATCTTAAGTTGTTGGAACATTTTATTTTTCTTGCTTTGGAAATATACAGTATCTTACTACAATTAATTGAGTATTTGCCCCATTTTGTCATTTTATTTTTAAAAAAGAAATCAATAATCAGAATTTTGCATCTTTGATCTCGGATATTGAGAGCTGATATAATAAAACTTAATTAAAACGCAAAATAAAATAATAAAAATAATAATTTCCCACACTGATTTTTGTACCTTGAAAGCATGGAGGTTACAAACAAAACATCATGTGGAAGATATCATGCATCCTTGTTAGTAATTTTGATGGATGGTGTGAAATAGGAAGGCTAGAAGTTGGGGTTGGTTCTGGTTTCTTTTCCTTCTTCCTTCGTCTCAGCTGAAAAAATTGTTGCATTACATCTGCACATTCCGATGCCAATACACCACGCCGGATATTCATTTTTGGGTGGAATGGATGAATAGGAGCAGTAGGCTTATCAGACAGTTCTAAGTCATTCCCTCCCCCATCAGGGAAAAGCCTGCAAAATGATGTTCAAATTTCAAATTTAATGCATCATTAATGTCAAAACTGAATCAAATCCATAAATGTTTCATAGTTAGTATGAAGGAAATGTGAACGGTTTATAATTTGTTTACCTTATCCAGCTGCCATCAGCTCCAAGAAGCTTATTGGGAGCTCCCCATACAAGAGTGTTAACTCTTGCTTGAAGTATTGCTCCAGCACACATGGGACATGGTTCAAGTGTTACATAAAGAGTAGTTTCCTGAGAAACATAATATGGAGTTAAAACAAGGTGCATGATGTATCAGTAACTTGCAAGTAAAACCTCGAGTATTTGTGGTTTGCATTTCTGCCATAGAGCTATTGTAATATTCAGTCAATACTATATGATATGGAATATGAATCTTACTGTGCATATCATTTCAGACAAATAAAGGAACATAATGTAAAGTGTTTCACACTTGCAGCATATCATCTGATGAACAACATTTTACGCAATATTTTACGATATATTTGAGAACTTATATATATACAATGGGTTTAAAAGAGTAGAGAAAATTACTGAAAGCCTCCATGTCCGAAGTAGCTTAGAAGCCTCCCGTATGCAAAACATTTCAGCATGTGCAGTAGAGTCTCGTAACTCTTCCACTCTGAAATGGAGATTTCATAAATCAATACCTAGGAAAAAATTTAGCTCTAATATATACATAAGGATATAAACTTACAGGTTGCATCCACGAGCAATAATTTTTCCATGTTGCACTAATACAGCCCCGACAGGAACCTCCCAGGTATCAGCAGCCTTCTTAGCCTCTAATAATGCTTCTCTCATAAACATTTCATCAATTTTTCGTTGCTCATTTTCAAGTTTATAGGCTTCTTCCCACTCATCAAAACTATCTTTGGGTACTTGTTTGTTCCGTTGGAACTTCCTTCTTTTCAACTCTCCACCCTTTCCCTCACTCCCTAATACTTCATCAAGGTTTCCACCAGCAGGTTGCTCCATCTGCTCCCTCAAACCACTACTAGACTCGTTATCATAATTGGTACTTGAAACTTCACTTACAATTGTAGACCTCACGCCTCTAGCAGCTGATTGTAAGGATGATCCTATTATTCCCATGTCAGAAGTACCTTCAACACTCTTTCCATATCTGTTAAAGCCTCGAGTCCCATCACCAGAAGGCAACAAAATGCCATCTGATGTTGATCCACTTTCCACTATATTCGTAGAAGATGATGTTTCTGCTTCAAGATATCTTGCTTTGTCCATTGATCTCATAATGCCAGATTCTTCTTCTTGACCTTGAGGATACAATTGCTTTTGTTGCATCTGATCGGATGCAGTTTCTAGTTGTGGGCCTTTATCCTTTGTATGCTTGTCTTTGTTCTCCTCAGGCTCACGGGACGAAAACCATGCCTCACTACCAACAGAAACATTTGATGAAATTTTTCCACCTGACCTTGCAGCAGAACTAGGGGTTGCAGAATGCGAACCCCACCTCAGGCGAACTATATCTAAAACAGTATTCCAAAAGGACCTGCCACTTCTACTCACCAGAACATTCCCAGCAGTCGTTGTGGCCTCTGCTTCTTCTTCCATGTGACTTTTACGAATAGATGGGTCTGCTACATCCCACATTTCATCTGAAGGTCCCTTCGTTCCAGAACCTCCAGATGAACAAGCTTCATGATGCTCCTTCTGCTGGAGGTCTTCAGAACCATATGGACTGGAACTTTTTTCCCTATTCTTGTCATCTTCAGATGTTAAATTTGTTTGAGCAACGTTCCTCACTTTCTGGACCTCAGAAGTTGAGACTTCATGCCTCATCTTATCAACAAACTCTCCAACAAACTGCATGGAGGACTTCTGAATACGATCAGCTGAACCTAGAGCATCTTCAGGGGTAATGACATTCAAAGGCTCTCCATGAGGTTGTCCTCTTGAATTCACATGCAAGGCACTAGAGCCCCTTTCTGAAGTTGTCCTGAAAACCTCTTCAGCCTTAAGTCCACTTGCTGAGTCATCTTGAGAAGAACTTCTAGCTATCAACTGCGATGATGGAGGCATTACCATTGCCTCTAAGCTTCTCTGGTCCCCCTTACCAATCTGCTGAACACCAGCTTGAGAAACCAAATCAAAAGACGCTTGAAAGGTAGAGGCCTCTTCCAAGTCTCTCTCATAAACATTTGAAGGCTTAGTAGGCCTTTTGTCCTCCTTTCTTGAACTAACTTGCTTGAGTTTTTCATTAGTTTGCTTACTTCCTTGTCCAGTTTCACCAGCTATCCCAATTAATATCGTATTGCTTTCTTGATTGACAATTTTTATTTCAGAAGCACGTTGAGGACTAGGAATGCTCTCTCTACCAGTGCCATGATGAACCACTGATATTGCAGTTACATCATTGGAGCCTGTTCTGGATCGAATTCTCTGAGGATTTGTTGATTCTGAGCATGTAACAGAAACCAAATTTGTGTTTCCCACCTGGCTATCCAAACTAGTTTCTGACTGGATAATGGAAGCCTTCTCGATATTACTCTTATAGGCTTCTAATCTTTCAGTGGATTGTTGAGATTTTCTTCTCAAGCTGGCTTGTCCAACGATGTTTTGACCTGCATGTTGGTATTGATCTTCCGTCTCCTGAATTGAATTGGAAACTACTTTAGCATTTTCTTCCCGACCTATGATTCCAATTTCTGACTGTCTCTGAGAAATATAGGTCCTTTCAGTATCCAAATCTTTTCCTGACTTTCTTCTAAGGTGCTGCTCATTTCTGCTAAAACTATCTTTTTTAGTAAGATGGCTAACTTCACTGTGCTGCGCTTCATTTGCTTCCCCTATCAGATTAACAGCTGTCTCTAGGTTTTCTACCCTACTATTATATCTAACCTGCTGCTGCGAAGATGTTTCACTGTCACCTCTGTGGAGCACTGGCTTTTCTTTATGATCTGGAAATTTCCTTCTAGATGTAGTAAGTAATTTATCAGCTTGGTTCCCTTTATGAGCATATTGATTTCTTGTGCCGTCCTCCAAATTCACAGTCAAAGCTAAATTTTCGTCCTCGTCACTGAATCGCTTGTAAGAACTGGAGGCTTTCCCATAGTTACCGTCATGGGTCCCCGAAACTCTTCTATGCATTTGAGAGGATTCCCTACTAAACTGTCTTTCTTCAACCAATGTATCAGTGAGCTTCTTCTCTGACTTATTTCTGCAATCCCACTCAACATCCCCAACTGCATTTTTTCTCTGGTTTGATACTTTTACATGCTCTTCTGCACCATCTCCAAGAATCTTGCGGTTCTCTACTAAGCGGCCATCATATATACCTTCTCCTTTCCATCCTGACTCCTTATACCCAGTTAAAGACTCTTCTGCTAATTGCTCATGCTTATCACAAACTTCTGTCTCGCTGTCAAGATCCTGTATAGATGACAATGAGTAATAAGATGAACAGCTAGAACCCTCTGTTCTTGATCCCCTTCGGTTATTACTTCTAATAAGTGTTCCCTTCTCTTCATTCCGTTTAGGATCCTCCTCCCTTGACTCAATTGCGACTGATTCAAACTCATGCTTTGAATTACTCAACCCATCACTTTTCTTCTTCCTAATATTGCACTTGCTACTATATTTCCCCTTCTTTTCCAATTGAACCATTTCAAATGAACTCAAACTTCTCTCTCTCCTTCCAAAACTGCCTCTCCTTTCTACTGCCAGTCTCTTATCAGAAATCTCATTTCTGCTTTTGCCACCAACATATTCCTCACCCACTTCCTCACTCAACAAATCAATCAATGCCTCAGCATCATCAAGACAGATCGAATCATAAATTTCACTACTCCCTTTCTCAACCATACAACAGCATCTTCCCTTTCTTCTTCCTCCACTTGTGTTATATATGCTCCTGTCCTTGAGAGAGCAAGAGACCTCATAACAGCCTCGGTCAATACCATAAACTGGGATTCGGTGATAGTACCGATCCACTCCCAATATCAATTTTCTATAAGCAGACCATTGAAGCAGGGAGGATTGCCTTAACCCATACAAAGACCCAGTTGGAGATGCACAGCAGGCACAACAAGATGATGATGTATGAATTGGGATTGTCTCATATCTCCCATTCAAGCAGTATGAGTAGTCAGTGAAGGACAAGGGAACAGACCCATTGCTTCCAAAAGAGTATACAGCTGAGCTAATATAGCTGTTTAGCATATCTATCTGCGAAAAGAGGAATAGCCACACTCAGAAGCTTCCTTTGAACTCAAAAGTGGAATTTGGATAGTGTTTTAGCTGAAGCTGTTGAAGAAAACATGTGGGTCAGGATAGATCGGACCAAAATAGAGTAATATATATATATATATATGAATTTATTCAAGAACCCAGAACAAGTTCAAAAGTAAAGAACAAAAAAAAAAAGATAAAAAAAGACATCAAAACAATCAATCATAAAAAAAGCTTAAATGAATAATGTCATATCAATTGCGCAACCAAACGGAAAACCAACACAAAAAAAGAATAAGGCAAAGAACAAAAAGAAAAGAGAAATTTTCAGTAAACAATTAAAGAGATAATAGATGAAAGAAGATTGAATAAAGAAAAAGATTGAAGATTGAATCGCTATCGTCTGTCTTAGCTGAGAAGTGAGGACGACTTACGCAGTTTTTTCTCTGAGATTCCCTTACCATTTACCGAGCCCAGAGCAAAGAGCTCTCCGAGTCTACACACACTGGGAGCAACAAACAACTGCTAAGAGAAGCGAGAAAAGAGAAAGGAAGATGAATTTTTGGTTGGAGTGCATTTTGTATTTTCTTTTTTTCTTTTTTTTTTCTTATCTAATTGGCCTAAGTTATTATTATATTATGATTACTAATTTACTATGTTATATTCAATTTTTATTTGGTAAATAATTTGTAACAATATTAGATTAAAAATAAATTCTTACACATAAAAAAGGATGTTAACTTGCATACAAGCTTTTAAAAACATGCAATTAAAAAAAAAGTTTTTTTTATTAAGTAATTTGTTGTTTTTATTATATTTTATTCTTAATTGATGAGCTATTCTGGTTTTGGCAGTTTGATCATTAATTTTTTTTTTTCATATTATTTAGCTCCTGAACTTATGCTTGTTATGGACGAGTATTGATGGTTATTTAAATGCTAAGAAATCAAAAATGCAATTTTAATATAGTTCAAAGAATAATAACACTTATATTACAAAAATATTTGTATCTAAATTTACTTTTTATTTTCAAAAATTAAAAATTTGACCATTAGTACTTAAAAAAAGCTTTAGTATTTGGTACAAACATTAAAACATTTAAATGTTCACAAATAAATATATAATGAAATTGGAAAAAAAAAATTGAACCAATAATAAGATTAGGAAAAATAATTATATGACAATAGCCTTTATAAAAAGCCATATAAATAATTTAAAATATAAAAATATATTTTACTAAAAATATTGAATTAGATAATAAGAAAAAGACAGAAGTCTTTCTATATATGCAATATTTATATATTGTTTGTAATATTTCATTAACGTTTTTTAAATATTTAAAGACCTGTATAATGCTACGTAAGTTCTATTTTTTTAACATTTAAGAGTATAGTTCAGTAGCAAGAGTCAGTGGAATTTTTACATTTACAAATATGAAAGTTGAAATTCAAATTTTAATAGTTATATTTAAATTTAAATGTTCATCGCTCCCAGTGGGTTTTTTTTTAATAAAAAAAAACAGTTACATTTTTTTAGTTTTTATTTTCTTTTAAAATGTATATATATTATGTTTATTAATTATTTATATTAAATGAAATACTTGTTAAAAAAAAAATAACTATTTTTAAATATTTTCAATACTAGTTTAATAATTATCATTCGGCTCAGCTAAATACAATACAACAAACTTTTCTATTTTTTCATAAAAAAAATTAAAAAAAAAAAAGCTTTTCTAGTTTTGTCACGTCCATTTCCACCTTTTCTCCACTGGTATACCTCGTCGCCGGCCGTTGATTTTCCTCGGGTCGCTGCCGGTTAGTAGTATCTATCTTCGTTCGTTCGATTCCGATAACTAGCGGCTTTATCAGTTCTTGTTAATTTATCTGTCTCTGATCTTAGATTTTCCATTCAAATGGAGGATTTTCGTCCCTAATTAGAATCACAGATTGTGTGTTTTAGACTTTCTACTTGTGTTCTCTCCTAGTCTCTTGCATTTTGATGTTGATGCTACAAGGCACTTGGAAAAAAAAAGCTGGTAATTGTTCCCTGTTCCTTCGTAATTTTGCAAATTCGTTGTACTTGAGGAACGCAACGATGTCGTTCATGAAAGGAGATTTTGCTTACGAGAACCAGAAAGCTTGTGAAGGGCTTGGCTATGGCCGAGCCTCGTTAGCTCAAAGCCATGGATCAGTATGGTTTTTCCGTTTCTCTCTCTCGTAATTTCTCTTGCTAGAAACTTCTTTTTCATATGATAAATTTATCTGATTTTTATTTATTTTGTTGTTTATATTGATTGCGTGGGTTTGGACAGGGCACAGCTTGCAACATGTCCTGGTAGCGATGGGGAAGTATAGAGGATCAGTCTCGCTGAGGATGTCTATGTTAAGGAATTCTTCCAGAAGCATCCCGATTCCAAGCATGAAGATCCCATCAAGTATTGCTTTCTTTCCACTAATTAATTTTGATGGCTGAATTCCAATTTTCTTAGGAAAATATATGTACGTAAGCTATAATCTGATACCAACTTGAATTACTATATCTTCCAAAAGCTTTAAGTGATACATCATTTTACTTTTCTGTAGCAATATACATGGATATAAATTCGATGTTAATTTCTAAGGTTTAGTGCATAAGAAGATGAGGTTTCAAGTTGTATAATTCACTCTAGAAGAGATCAGGCCATTTATCTTGTATTTATATCTATGCATTCTATGAGAAGAAATTTGTGTAATTTGGATTGGAGTGCATGAATATGGAATTTACTTGCTGTTAGTGTTTATGTTGGAACAGGCTCTGTTCATTTGATCCTCCTTCAGCCCATGTATTGGGTTTGCGGGTGCTTGAGTTGAAGGAGCAAAGAAGTAATGGCGTCGGCTGATGTAAGTATCTGGCTGCTTTTCTTTTTAAATGATATGTTATTCTCACCCTTCGTGAAGTCTGAATATGAGTGTTTCTTGTTGTATTTAATTTATAGATGGAATATCAGGGGGAGAAGAAAGCTACGACAAAGGCATATATTCAGTTGAAGCGAAATGGCCCGAAAATGAAAGAGGACGAAGAAACTGAGGTACAGGACAAATTCAGAGGTGGTGGCTGGTAAACCTTCAAATCAGTATGTGAGATTCACACCCATTTCTTGTTGAGCTCTTATAGTTATTTTGGACTGGGAGAACAGAATTAGGGATCCATAGAGACTGCCATTGTTAGCTTTAGTTTCAATTCGTGTTTGTTTATGCATCTTATTTTTTTCACCCTCTCTCTCTCTTTGAGGGTCAACAAAATGTATACCCTGACCCTGTGTTATCAGTTTTTAGTTTTGATGCTGTGGGTAAAGTTGCGTGGTTTACTTGATGGGAACGGTAGCGATCATCATAGTTTATTAGGGAGTGATGAGTGACATTCCATCAACAGTTTATGTGGAAGCTGCTTCATTGTCAGTTGCGTCAAGGATGGAGTTCTTTGCATTCTTTCCACAATTTTCTCACCGAATCGACGGAAGTTGATTATGTAAAAGCGTTATCTGCATTCTCTCACCGTGTTTCTGAGTTGGGTGGTGTCAGGCATTCTTTGGGTTTGTCTGAACTTCAGCAGCAAGCTCTGTTTTCTAATAATCAATCGACAAATGTAGAGAAGCTCCGGTGCATTGGTTTTAGGATTGGTATCTACTTGACAACAAAGAGTGGAATGGGGGGCGAAACCGAGGCCAGGGTGGGTGGTGGATCGGAGGCGAAAAGAGGGGGAAGAAGGAGAAAGAGAGAGAGAGGGAGGGAGGACTGAGGAGTGAACCGAAAATCAGTAATAGTAAAAGAATTATTTGTAATTTTTGAAACTTCATGAACTATATCGGAATTAAAGCAACCTTCAAAGGATAAGCTATATCAGAACTAAAGCAAAAGGAAGTAGGGGTAATATACCCATTGCTAAAGTTACACTCCCTAAAGTTTTGTGTTTGTTTGTAGTAAAATGACATCTTGCTAGATACCCACAAAATCCAGTTGGTTTGTGTAGATCTAATCCTTGTAATTCTAAATAAACTAAACAATTTTATTTGGATGTATACATTTTTGAAATTCTATCAGTTTGCATTTATACATTTTGATGAGCAATATTTTTACCACGTGTAATTTATTGTTTACAAGCTTGCTTACGTAGCATCCCATTACTATCATGCTTTTATGATTTTAATCTCCAGAATATATGCCTTTCCACATCCAAAAGATACAAAACACCATTCACTAAGAAGGCTCAAGACAATTTAGTCATATTAAGGGAAAACCTATCCAAAAGGTAACTTTCTTTTTTCTTTTCTTTTTAAGGTCAGAAAAAGAAGAGCCTAAAGGTATGTATGTTTTCTTCTTCTCCTTTTCTACCTGGTACGAGTCTCTACAAATTTACAAAATATCAGGCTAAACCAAATAATACCAATGTATTAGCCAAAAACAAAAAACGAAGAAAAACTTTTTGTACTGTACATGGGATGAAGCAGAATAGCTAGCTGAGGGCGTATTTCTTTAACCACCTATGAGTACTTTACATGGATCAAGTTGTCCACTGCAGTAACTGGAGGGAACAGCAGACAGTTCCTGCCTTCCTTTCCATTCTTCACCAGGTCTCAGAGTTATAGGCTTTTCCACACAAGCAGACTCAACACACAGCATTCTCTTGTACTCATCGTGCCCAAAATCAATCATTGCCTTTCCCTTCTTATCCCATGGATTCCACACAACTGCAGTGAAAAGAATATAATACCCGATTACAATTCTTAATAACAGCCTCACTGCAGCATTATTTCAAATACTACAAAACTTAATTCACACTAGTATCGATTCCAATGAAGTTAATATGCTACGTCAATTAAGAGCTTAAGCTTACGTATTTAAGTCTCATTTTTCATTTCATGAATTTAAAAACCACTTTCATTAAACAATTCAGCTTAAGCAGAGACACATCTTCCAACCCTTCTAAACAAGGAATGAAGCAGGGGTTTAAAATATAACATAAAAGGACCAATTAATTAAAAAATGAAAAAAGAAATGAACAAAGAAACATCATCACCAACCAAAAAAACTCTTCGTGTTGTATGATCCAAGTCATCCGAAAAGATATATATTATTTCACTATGTGATGCTTAAGCAGCAAATATGAAATAGTCGGCGAGCAAGGAATATCATAAAACTCACCAGCATCTGGAAGTCCGTCTTTCCGCAATTCGAACGTTCTCTTTCTTTCATGGTCCAGAACAGCAATTTTTGTGGGTGTACTAAGATATACTTTATCCACCTATACAGTAAAAGAAAATAATTCAGGAATCAACAAGTATAATATTTTAAAATCATGACACAGCAAAAGATCTAAAGCTTCTTTAACAAAATAAAATACTGACTTCAGATTCAAATGTAATAGCATCTCCTTGTTCAGTAAATCGCTGTTTGTCTTTCAGGTTATCCAGATAATCCAGTGTCTCTAATCCTTCTACCCGCACTTCACTAAACAAAAGTAAAAAGCAATATGAAACAACAAAAGAAAAAGGGGAGAGAGAGAGAGAATATACATAACCATAAAAGCAAGAACACACATCACACCAGATGCAAAACAGTGGTATATGGTCCAAATAGAAATTTGATTTACTATAATTTCTAAACTAAAGTACACAATTAGGAATGGTATTTAATCACAATTGTACATATTATTTGTCACCACTAAATGCCAATAGGAAATCTATGTTCTTTCTTTAACCAATACTTAATGTGTACCAATTGTACACCAAGCATTACATTTACAATGGTATTGTCATCGCAGTTAATCACAATTTTACACACAATTAGTCACCATTGGATGTCAATAAGAAATCTGTGTTCTTTCTTTTAACCAACACTTATATGCATACCACTTCCATACCATTTCATCAATTTTCTGCTTATAATCTGAGTCCTGGTTGAAAGTCCACACAAAAAAGATTGGTACTTTACCACTACAAAGATAAACCTGGTGCAAACAATTACAAGGGAGAGAAAGACAGCAAATGTGTACCCCACACATACAACCAACAACATGCCCCAGCACACTAGAGAAGGGAACCCAACTATTTAATTAGCATTTGAAGAAACGGTAAGAATAAACAAGTTCATAGTAGAACCTGATGTCAGTAACAGCAAGATAGGTGTGATAAGCAAATGTGAATGTAAATGGCTTTCCATCAGTGTTTGTATTCCGAATTCGAGAAGTCAACATCAATTCACCCCCAGCTCCAAGAGCCACCCTTAGACGAAATTCATATCTGCGTATGATTGTTATTGCCATCAGCTAATACTAACAAAGGAAAAACAGACTTCTGGGGGACTATAATTGTATAACTGCGCACAAAAGAAAGATGGGGAAAAAAAAAAGTAGCAATGAACTGAGTTGGAGAAGTAAATCAACATAACTAAACTCCATCTACAAAAACTATAATGCCGATATCAACCAAAAGAAGCATGAAGAAACTAGATTGCTCCAAACACCTTCCATGACATTACAGATGCATGATACCTTAAATTAAGTATTACAATTTATTACCAAATTTAAAATTCCATACCTGTGAGGCCAGATCTTTGAATCTTCTTCAGAGGGCATCAGAAGTAAATCAACAAAAGCTTTGTTAGAGGTACTTGTTGCCATTTGTGGGGGATCAGGATCTACACTCCAAAGCCGGTTCCTTGCGAACCCATGCTGTTCCAAAGTACCATGAGTTCCTACTTGGGGAAAACATATCGGAATACCTCCACGAATTGCCTTTGGAGGCTTGAAAACAGCCTGCAAAAAGCATACAAAATACTATGAAAAAAAAAGCAAGGAAAAAGAGGAACAAATCCATTAATGTGATTGATGCATAAAATCATCAATGCAAATTTTATGACTATTCCATATATGCATACGAGAAACCTTCAGCCACTTTAAATTGAAGATAATTTAATATTATTGCAAGCATGCACAAAAAGTGCCCATGATGACAAAATTTTCTACTGTTAAGTTTCTGTTTTCCCAATGTAAAGAAGCATTATATTTGGATATCAAATTATCATGTTGATTTTGTAATAAATAACAGCTCAATGAACAAAATTACAGTATGTTCCTATAGATCAAGAATATATTGGTATAAATTGTCCGAACAAAACCATTTATAAAATAATATTTTTTCCAAACAACTTAGCTACCTAACATAATGGTTATAACAACACTGGTAGAAAGTAAAGACGACAATTAAACCAAGTAAAAATTTTCAATGTCATATAGAAAGCAAACTACACTGTTAGGCAAAACCAACAAAGAAATGAAACCTGGTAATTTACTCCTAACCTAAATAAAGAATTTAATACCTAAAGCTTAATAGTTCTTGGGAAATATGAATATACTGTACCTTATTACTAACAAAAAGTAATTCCTCTCGACGTTCATTCTTCCAAGATGTAACTTGAGCACCATACAAATACACCTGTTCCAAACAAAATTACTATGTAAAATAAGAGCATTATAAAACAATAAAATGACATAGGATGATATTATTGTTGCTATTTGCGATGCACTACGAATCAAGCATTGCATACATTGAGAAAAAGTTTCCATCCATATTCTGCACAATACTCACGCATATAAATAACATAAAACCCCAAAAGATTTCGAAATTCTGCATTGATAAAATAAATAAAATACAACAAATAACTTAAATAAGAACATCATACATTGTAAAAAAAAATATATATATATATATATATAACAATAAAAAAGCATTGTAGAAATTTGCATATTAAAAAAAATTCATTATGCACAATTTACAGTTAGGAAAAATACAGAAATTGGGCAGAACAATGAGATTGACACCCATCCAGTATCATAAACCTAATAGATTAACAATGCCGATTCTTTAACCTAAGGAATCAAAAGAAAAAGAATCAAAACGCCGATTCTTTAACGATTAGAAATTCCAGACTCCGGTCCTTTAATGTATCACATCAAAGATTCAACAAAACTGTGCGAATTTACAATCAAAGAAGAAACATATAGAAAGCACCGACAAAATGATGAACAACAACGATTCGAAGCGAAACATCGAGGAAATGTAAAACTAAATGTATCATCAAGAGAAACGATAAAGATCATAGAAATACGTAAAATTGGTAATAATAACCGGAAACAAAAAAAATCAAAGAAACAATACGAAGAAGAAGGAAGCGAAGGAAATGGAGATGGAGATAAACCTCAACGGAACAGCCGCGAGGCTCTCTGAGAATGACCTTGTCGAGGCCATTGACGCCCTTGCGTTGCTCCACATACACCCACTCTTCTTTCTGTGTCCCAGACATCCTTCTTTCTCTCTCACTATCACTCTCTCTCTCTCTCTCTGCTTTTCCTGTAACTGAATCTCTCCGAATCCTCGGGTATATAAATACTACACGCACACACATAAAAGACATGAGACATGAGAGGGACGGATTTGATATTTTGATTATATTTTTCTGTTTCTTTTTTATTTTTCTTATTTATTTATTAGTATTTATTTTCAAAGGAATATGTATATTAATTAAGTTACTTTATATTTTACGATCTCTTCTATAAGTTTTATGTTTTTAATTTCTTTTTTATTATAAATATTAATCTTGTTATACAATAACTAACCTGTAACAAGAGTTAGTTCTTGTTAAAAAAAAAAACAAGAGTTAGTTATTTTTCAGCTGAAAGCCAAAACCGTTACTAAAGAATCTTGCTGAAATGAAAATGAAATTAAGAATTTACATATTTTATAATTAAATTTTTAAAGCGTCTATGTCCCATTGGACTAGCAGGGACTATCAGTGAAATCTTTTAGGATCTGAATTCAAATTCCGGTGACGAAAACTTCTACCCCAATTAAAAAAAATAAAAAAGCATTGTAACTATTTTTTTTTTTTTTTTTTTGGGAATCGAGGGAAAGAAAGAAGGATGTGATTTTAATTTTATTTTTCCTGCATTTTGTGCAAAATCTTAATTATGAACTCCTAGATAGGGAAAAAAAAAAGTATTGTGCACATCTTGATTATGTTCAACTAATGAGAATTCCATTTTTTATTACTATTATTTTATTTTTTATGTTGCTTAGCATATAAAATATACGCGATTATAATGGTATACAAATTTTGACAAAAGAAACTGTTTGTTTAAAGTACTGTTATAAATTTGTCAAATTAATTTTCGCTAAATTAATATTATTAATGCTAGTTTTTGTTAAATTTGTGAAATTTATCTTTATTTAAAATTTTGTGAATGATTAATCTTCAAATAATAGATTCTAATTATTTGAAATTGTTTCATAAATAAATAAATAAATAATTTATACAAAAAAAATTACACCATTAATGGTTATTTAATATTAAATATTGTTATTGTTGGAAATTAAATGAGATGAAAAAAAAATGTATGAGCTGGATAATATAAAATATTTGTTTTAAAATTTAAAGTATATATAAATACACACATACATACAAATGAGAAAAGTGTAAAATAACTATTTTTTTTTGGTAATAATAAAATAACTATAGTTTTTTTTTTTTTTTTTAGATGAAAGAAAAATGACCTACCCATAGCGGGATTATAGGCCCAGGAGTTATCTAACGAGTAGATCAAACTCAGACGTCTTTTCAACCCAGTAGAAGTCCACACTGAAAATCTATGTCACTTGAAACTCTTTATTCCTCATGCGGTAGCAGCGGAGATGAGCAGTTAAGTCTAACTGAGACTAACAAAACTCGAACTTCAATACCCATATTCACAAGTGTGAAAATTCAGCTGGCTCCTACCACTGAATTACACATTCAAATGCAAAATAACTATAGTTTGTTTATATGTTTTATAGATGTTTTATTTTCTATAGTTGGATTGTAAAAAGGTTGCATTGGTTGATAATATTTATGGATTAAATATGTTTTTTTGGACGAAGATGTTGTCAATTAAAAGAAATACTTATTTCTTTCAACCATGCAAAACAGATCTAGAGAGAGAAAAAAAAAACTGTTTTTTGTAATTAAAACGGGAAAAAATTGAGTAAAATCTTTGGGAAAAAAACTAGCAATTTTATCAATTTAATTAATGGGCACAAACTAGCGTTAAACAACATAAATAAAAAAAAAAGAATCTCATTAATTAGTTGAACATAATCAAGATGTGTACAATATTTTCTTCTTCTTCTTCTTTTTACCTAGGAGTTCGTAATTAAGGTTTTGCACTACTATAAAAAATAAAAAATAAAAATAAAAAAATCACATCCTTCTTTCTTTCCCTCAATTTCCAAAAAATTAAAATTTAAAAAAAAAAAAAATGATGAACTAATCTTTCTTCTAATTGTTACTCATAAATTTCTGACAGGTACTGAATTGGGATTTAATATTTCAACAGTATCAAACTAAGAAAATAAGAAACAAAGAGAGCATGAAAATCAAAACATGGCAACGAACACAAGCAGGAGCAGTAGCCGAATTATCGGTACGGTCAGCCGGTGGGATATACTCAGGGCTGTCTGCATGTGAAAATGGAGCACCAGCCTTTCTAGGAGGCCTGGCCCACTCTGGTGGACTCGCCGCTGCTGCCGGCGGCGGAGCACCCGAACCCGAACCCGAGCTCGAATTGTTAATAATAGTGGAAGGAATTATGAGTGTACTAATTTGCACCACCGATAGATTATAAGGCTGCGAAACCACAGCCTTTACCACGTTTGCACCGACGCCGGAGCCGGCTCCCCAGGCGATGGAGACTCCTCCGGTGCTGACGTCGGTGGCGTTTAAGTAACCCTGCTGGCCGGAAGCTTCGCCGGAGGATTGGAACAAGGTTGTGAGTGTGGCGGTGTGGTTAGGCAGATGTTGGAATTTCTGAACGTCGTAGTAATCCAGGACTACGTGCAGGCTCAGCACCTTTTTGATCACGTCCGTCGGTCTGTTTGAGATGGTTGACATTGCTCCGTTGTCAACTACGAGAACGGTGGCGATTTGGAGGTCGTTGATCTGGTGGGCCAGTTGGGTCTGGATGAGAAAGTCGTTGTAGGTTCTCAAGTCTGGGTGTTGGGTGAGGATTTTGGTGATGTTGAATGCGGATGTAGAGGATAAGAAAAAGAGGAAGAAGAGAGATGCGAGTGAGTTGCTGATTGGATAATACATTTTTGCAAAATACAATTAGAGTTATGTTTGTGTGTGTTTGTGTGTATTTATATATATATATGAGTGGATTGCAAATGAAAGGAGAAGAAGCGGTCCGCCAAAGCAGTGCATGGATCACTCTGTTGACGAATTCATCATCAGATCTTTTATGTCGGGTTTGTGTCCTGATCGTCTCTCTCTCCCAATGTTTTAGGAATTATATATACAATTTTGACACGTGCAATACACTTACATATAATTCGGATATTATATATATAATTATATGTAATCGGATAATAAATACCTAATAATAAGGCTTACTAATAATATTTATATAAATATTGTTTTTGGTGAATACTAATAATATTTTTTTTTTTTTTGTAGAAATACTAATAATATTTATATGTTCGCTATTTGTTATTACATTTTAATAATGTTATATATTATAATTCCACTGTTCGAAATTCCAAGTTTCTTGGTGGAATGTTTTCGAAATTTCTTGTTTTTTATTTGATATATCTTTTCTACATATATATTTACTTTTGGTTTGTGTATAAGTACTCAAACACAAATGTATATACACACACAGATATACATACACATACAATTTAAAAAAATGATATACATACACATGCATATCTCTACACTCTATTTTTTATTCTTTTTTTTTTTAATTTCTCTCCTATTTCTTCCTCTAATTTTATGATCGAAAAATAAAATTGGATTTTGTTTGTCCACTTGTTCCCCTGAAGATATAAATAGCTATTGTGATAAATATAGGCGGTTAGGGATTCATTAGTGATAGGTACTGTGTATAAAAATTATTTATAGTTATTCATTAATTATAAATTTTATTAAATATTTAATTTTTAAGCAAATTAGATTTATTTTTTTAAATTACTTTTAAAAAAATCTATATTTGATAGAGTTTTCAGAAGTTACATTCATATTGACAATATATAGACCATGTTAGCTCGACATTAATTTTAGATATTAACATTGAAGCCCATTTTATGTGACATGTCAACTTTAGCAATTTATATTCTATTAGAGATACTCTAATAAAATTCTTCTCTTATTATTGTAATGCATGGTGGGTTAATTGTGGGGAAGTTTATTTATATACAAAAAGCTTGGGTCTTCTTCTTTTGCAGATGACAATTAAATATATAATCAAAGAGATTTGCAAATCATTTTGTGAACCAAAGTGGAAAAAACCTCTAGTTCTTGGTGTATGGGTGATAAGAAGGGTAAAGAGCCTTTGTGGGTAAATTTCAAGTATGAACATATTTCCCATTTCTGTTTTGTATGCGGAAAGATGGATCACGAAATAAAGTCTTGCAAACATATTTTAGAAGCTTCAAGGGCCTCTTTTGGCAGATGGCTGAAATTCGAAGTAGAGGATATTGCACCAGCTTATGTGCAGTCGGCTTGTAGAGGCAATTGCAGCACGACTGTGAAAGGTTTAGAAACAGCAACTGGTGACACCGCCAGTGAATGAGACACCGATAAAGGTGTTGCAGAGAACATTCCAGGGAAAGTTTACGTAGATGGAAAAATCTACCATTATGCCTAGAATCACGCATTATTGATGGAAAGTTTCCATCTAAAACTGCTCCAATGGAAACAAATACTGTTTTTGAATTTCAAAATGAGAATCCAATTATGGATGTCATCATAAAAAAGCTAGAGGATCTCTGTGAAAGGATCACTGCTTTTAATTGATATTGAAGAATCAAATAAGCAGAAACAAAGGTATTTTGCAGACCCATCTGGATCAAAATTACAAATAAGTCTTAATGATCAGATTTTGTCGAAGCCCATGGATTTTTCAGAAGAGGGACCTAATCTTGCATGTGGCATTGAGACTCGAACTCTGAAACAGTCTGCTTCAAAGAGGACCAGCCGGTTTACTCCTTACTCTAATAAGGGAGGTAAAAAAAACCTTACAAAGGGTTGGTGATCCAGGAAGAAGCTTTGCAGGAAGTGAAAATTAGTGAATCATTTTTTTTTTTCATTAGGGTAAGGAGGCAGCCCCTAGCATGCCCCCACCTCCCAAATGAGTATAATATGTTGGAACTGCTATGGGTTGGGGAACTCCCTGATAGTTCGTGCTTTACTAGATGCTTTTTTCCAATATAAACCCTTTATTATTTGTCTTCTTGAAACGAAGAATAAGCGAGATAGCCATCCCCGGTTAAAACGATGACTTCGTATGACAAATCATTTTGCTGTAAATTATGTGGATCTTTCGGGAGGAATTTTTGTTCTCTGGAACGACAGTGTTATAGTTACTAATGTTCACTTTTAAAGGAATCACGTGGATCTTGTGATTTCTTTCCAAAATTCTTGCAGCCGTATCACCTTTGTTTATGGAAGTAGAGATATCCAAGAAAGACGCAGCCTTTGGAACTTTCTGGTTTCCTGGGATGTAACTCTTTCTAACCCTTGGCTCTTGATGGAGGATTTTAATGATATTCTAAACGACCATGAAAAGTACAGAGTGAGATCGGGACCTCGTTGCCGGATGGATTTCTTTCGAGACTTTATTAATAACGCAAGTTTGACTGATATTGGTACTAGTGGCCCCTTCTTCACATGGTCTAATAACATAGAGGGAATGGATTTGGTGTTGGAACGGTTAGATAGAGCTCTTGGAAACTCAAATTTCCTGAATTTTTTTCCTTATTCCCACGTGAATGTTCTACCAGCTGTGGGGTCAGATCACAGCCTTTTTCTCCTAGTTTTTGATACCTCTACATCCTAGCCTCGTAGAACTTTTAAATTTGAACAAAAATGGCTATTGGAAGATGATTTTTGAACTGTTGTGGAGAATAGTTGGACATCTTCAAAGATCGGGTCAGGGGTTTGGCCGTTTCTTTAAAAACAGCTTTATTTGCAATAGCTCTTTGCGTACTTGGAGCAAAAGTCTCAGGGGTAACCCTATTCAACAAATAAAGAGCCTTCAGGAAAAGCTGGAAAGGTTGGATGTTAAAGAAGGTAACTACGATGTTTTGGCTAAAAAGAAATCTATTATCTTGGAGCTAGATTTGTTGTGGAAAAATGAAGAGGTTTTTTGGGGTCAAAGATCCATAAATAATTGGCTTAATTATGGTGATGAAAACTCGTCTTTCTTCCATGCAGTTTCTACTAAAATGAGGAGTCTTAATAGAATTAATTGGATTCAAGATGAGTCATGTTACTGGATTGAAGATAAAAACTTGATCTCTTCTCATATTACGGGGTTTTTTCACAATCTGTTTCTTTCTGCTGGTCTGAGGGATCTTGATACTGCTTTGAGTGCTGTAACTTCTCGTGTTTCTACTTATTCTAATATGAATTTGCTAAGATTGGTTACTTGAGAGGAGGTGAAGGCCGCTTGTTTTGATTTGGGGGGTCATAAAGCCCCTGGACCTGATGGTTTCTCAGGGCTTTTTTTTCAATCTCAGTGGCCTTTTTTGAGGAGGATTTTTTCCAACTGGTGCATGGGTTTTTTTCATCAAGCTTCATTTTAAGGAAACTAAACTATACCAACATTGCTCTTATTCTTAAAGTTCAGCAGCCTAGTAAAGTTACTCAATTCCGTCCTTTTAGTTTATGCAATTTCGCATATAAGGTTATTTCACAGGTGATGATTAATCGATTAAAGGGTTGTCTTATCGATCTGGTTTTAGAAAATCAAGGAGCCTTTGTGGGTGAGAGGCAAATACAGGATAATGTCTTTATCACTCAAAAAGCTTTTCATTATTTAAGGAAGAAAAAGAAGGGAAGGAAATTTGAATTGGCTCTTAAAACTGATATGATGAAGGCCTATGATAAAGTGAAGTGGGACTTTTTAGATTTGATGCTGCGGAGATTGGGTTTTGATTCCCATTGGGTGCAACTTATGCAGTGTGTTTCCACTGTGTCCTATAGGGTCATTATCAATGGAGATCTTGGAGTTTCTTTCAATCTCTCTCACGGGTTGTGACAGGATGATCCCTTATCCCTTTATTTGTTTATTTTGATGGCAGATACTCTTTCTAGGATGCTGAATCAGCGGGCCTCAATGGGGATGCTTAAAGGAGTTAATCTAGCTCGATGATGCCACCCTTTGTCACACCTCTTCTTTGCAGATGACATCTTATTCTTTTTGAAAGCTTCGAAGCAGGAATGTTCTCAGCTCCGAGATTGTCTTAACTCGTATTGTGTTGCAACTTGTCAAAACATTAACTTTCAAAAATCTTGTATTTTCTTTAGCAGCAACACACCTCAAAATTTAGTTGTTTCAATTTTTGATTTGTTTACTATACCTCCCTCGGGTTTTTCAGAAAATTATCTTGGTTTTCCATCTGAGTGGGGTCAATCAAGGCGCCAGGTTTTGAATTTCATTCGTGAACGAGTTCAGAAAAGTTTGGGGAGTTGGTTAAGGAATTTTTTATCTCCTGCAGGGAAAGAGATTTTGTCTAAATATGTTGTACAAGCTATTCCGGCCTATACAATATCCATTTTTAAAATGCCAAAATCTCTTTGTAAGGAGGTGATGTTGACAATGTTTTGGTTTTGGTGGAATGGGGGCCAGAAGTCTAAAGGTGTTCACTGGGTTCGAAGGGAAGAACTACTTAAACCAAAATTTCTAGAAGGTCTTGGCTTTCGGGATTTGATTTCCTTTAATTCTACCCTTTTAGCAAAGCAGGCTTGGAGGTTTTATAATGAACCAAATTCACTTTGGGTTTGTATTCTTTCCGGAATTTATTTGTCTCAATGTTCTTTCCTCAATGCAAAAAAACCAACCTCATCTTCTTGGACATGTCATAGTCTTTTGCATGGCAGAGATACTCTCCAAAAGTTTGCACGTTGGAGAGTGGGGAATGGGCATCTAATTAATAACTGGTGTGATAAATGGGGTCTTTCTAGAGTTTATTGGGCTGATTATCGGGTGGAAGGATTTGATAAAAATTTTGAATTTTTGGATCCTTTTTCGGGGTTTGTGGTCATTTGATAAGCTTCATATGGTGTTTCCTTCTTGGCTGGTGAGAACTATTCAGTGTATTCATATTTCTCACTTTGGGGCTGTGACCACCCTTATCTGGCCTCTTACAAAGCAAGACACTTTCTTTGTTAAATCCTGCTATAATGCTTTGATTGAAAATCTTGGGGAAGAAACAAGTGGTTTGGCTTCATCTTCTTCGCTTCCTTCACCTAAATTTTGGAAGACATTATGGCAACTGGATATAGCTCCTAAATTAAAGTTTTTTGTTTGGAAAATCTTCTGAGGTGGCCTTCCTTCTTCCGCTACTTTGTTCTCGAGGGGTATGAAAGCTAATGCATTATGTCCCATTTGCCAATAGGAGAACGATACAGTGGAACATATTTTTATGAGATGTAGTTGGGTTTCACTGATTTGATTTGGCTCACCTCTTAGTATCTAGATTCCATTAGGGGCAAATCTATCTTGGATGCAAGATTTATTTTTTAAGTTGGTTGTGGATAAGGATTTTGGTGCTTCTTGCAGGGGCCTTCTTTGTTATCTTTGCTGGTTTGTTTGGAAAGCATGAAATAAATTTGTTTTTTAGGGTGAGAAATTGAATCCCGCTTAGACTATCAATTTGGCTACTCAAGCAGTAAGGGAATTTGTTGATAAAAAACCTCTTGAGGTTTTGGGGATTGGCTTAGCTAGCCGACTAGTTAGGAGGGGTTTTTCTATAAGAACACTTTGGTTACGACCTCCCGTTGGTGTTGTAAAGGTGAATTGTGATGGAGCCTTTGATGGGCAAACAAGGGGTTGTGGAGGTTTTATTTTTCGAAATTGGCAAGGTATTTCTCTGCGAAGTCGTTTTGTTAATTTTTTGGGTGATGATGTTCTTTCCGTAGAAAGGAAAGTGGTTTTTCATGCACTTCTAATTGCTCAAAAAATGGGTTTTGAGAGGATTCATATTGAAATGGATTACTCTTATCTTTTTCATGGTATAGCCAATGGTCCGCAAGCCACGTCATGGCGTCATTCTGTTTTGAATTATGATATATGTTTCTTGCGAGGGAAATTTATTCTTTGTTATTTTTTTTAATATCTAAGCAAACTAATCAAGCTGTTTGATTGGATTGCTAAAAAGGAACTTAGAGATTTACTTCCCTCTAATTGGAAATTTGTTCACCAGCCTAAGCTGGTTAATATTTTGTTTGTTAATTCACATTATTAATAATATTTTCTTTTGATAAAATAAAAAATAAAAATAAAAACTTCAATATGTCGTCAATAAGGAAATTATAGCAAATGTAGCTACCTAATATGCTTTCAATAATTGAGAGTTTTTAATTAATTTTACTGTTTTTTTTTTCTTTTTCTCGTGTGTTTGGTTTGAGAAAGTGATGAAAAGACTACTAACCAAGAAAGAAAATACATAAACTAAGATAAAAATAAAAAATAAAAAAAAATCATTGTCAATCATGGAAGAAAACAAGGAGAAATAGGAAATGAAAAATTTCATAAGTCACAGTAAATATTCAAAGGCCAAAAAAATCAAGAAAACTATTACAAAACCATCACGTACAATGTCCTGCAAATAAATAATTGCTTTACTATATTATTGTGGAGACGACCATTCTTTGGACAATGAATAATCTCGATGTAAAACATACTTATTTTTGCCTAGATAAGCTTGAATCTAGTCCCACATGTTCATTTGTAGTTTAATACCCAAAAAAAAATGGCTCATGTATAGTTATTTAACATATTAGAAAGAAAAAAAGAAAGTCACAGGAATTAAGCTTAAATGATCATTTCCACAGTTTATATATGTATATGTATATGTATATGTATATGTATATGTATATGTATATGTATATGTATATGTATTACCTACAAATGTATCTAAATAAATATTTACAATTTACAAATTGAGAAATAAAAATCAATACTAGAATCATGTACACAAGTTAATATCATAAGGGAAACTAAGCCAAGTAAGGCAGCTATAAAATAAGTTTCTTCACCTGCTACAAATTAAACATGTCTGACTATACTACAGGCAATATCAACCTCTATTTCATGATATACCTATTTAGCTATTGTAATCCTTTTTCTTTTTTCCTGTCACTGTGACGGGATCTGAAAAATTTGTTTCGCATCCATTCAGGCATCGGTTGGATAATTCGAAAATCATACCTGAAATACTGTGTTAGAATCTTAAATCCGCAACATACAAACATGGGGATCTAAAGTACAATCATATATTAACCTTTGCATTTTCTGTTTTAAATTTTTGGAGCTCATCTTGGGCACATATGAGCCTATATACAGCAAAGGTTTAAGAAAAATGTTAGCATCTTTTAAAAGATGAATTATAATTACCTGCATGCAAGTGCATGATATATTATATCTAATACCTCCATTGCAAATCAGTTATTTCATGAAGTAATTCTTTTTCCCTCTCATGTGCTGCTTCAGGCTGCAAAAAATAATAATAATAATAATAATGCTTCAGTTAATGCAACATATCAAAATTATCTAAGATCATTAATAAAAGCTCAAGATTATTAGGCTTAGATCTAAAGCCGAGCTTTTTTTAAGTTCCAGTCTTCCAGAAGCAAACTGATATTTTAACTAGCACAATTCATTTGGGGTGGTAATTTTCTTATTTGCACTACAGAGCTTGAATCTGAAGCAGGTATACAAACCAAACCCCTCCAGAAACTAACTGTTCATAGTTAATGGTTTATGTTAGTTAATGGCTAACCAACATTTGGAAGAACTTTAGGACATTGTCTTTTCTTTTTCTTTATTTTTTTTTTTAATGAAAGTAAAAATACTTAGAGAGGATGAGAAATCCTCAAAAATAGTAAAATATGATTCAGAGCCCAATTCTACAATTATATAACATTGCCTCCAACCCAAGCTTAATTAGCAGATCCAGATCAATCTAAGATTTTAAAACTCCCAAGGTTTAGTTTGAAAAGAAAAAGAATATTTTTACATACCAAAGATTTTTCTGTCATGGAAGTATGTGCCTGTGTGCTTCCTCCATCCACTGCACGGTTCACTAGAGTGAGGGAAAAAAAAAAAACAAAAGGTCAAGATCAACTATAAAATAAAAATGTGGAAATTGAAGGGGCATTAAATGCTAAAACCTGTAGAGTCACCAGTAGCAACTTGCTTCATCAAAATCAAAATACTTTCCTGTTGAGAAAAAATGCACATGAAAATTTTTAACTACCCTCAGTAAGCGAAGAACTGGATAACCATATGGCAAACACATACCCTTTGAAGTATATTGGCCTGTAAAACAGAGTTCAACATCGGGAAAAGAGAACTGCTAGATTGAGTTGACGGAATAGTACTAGAAGGTGATGATAGAGTTGATGGAAAAGGTGTTGGTTGAGGTAATGGTAGAGGAATTTGAGGATATGGAGTAATTACCTGTAAAACCCTTAACATTTTCATAACAAGTTCAGTGAAAAATCAAAATATGTATGCTTTCTGCCTCTTGAACAAAGAATGAAGAATTTTACTAGCTGACTGTACCAAATGGTGAATAGGTCACCTATGACTAATAATTAGAACTAACTCCCTTCTTTCCAACTAATGAATTCCTGGTGGGTCTAAAACAAACATAATACCCCTCAACTTCATAGATATAGAAGCAGGAAAAGAAATATAACATATGCAAACAGTTCAAAACCTTTATTGCTACAAAGAACTTTCTTGACAAACATAGTAATGTTGCCATTTACTCATTAGTGAAGCAGCAAAGCTACAGACTATGATGGACAAATATGATAACCACAAAGCTACAAACCTGCATGCTGTGACTCTTTTGCAATATAGGAGCAGGGACCACCTGAAAAGTAAATTAAAAATTCATCTGTAGTCCTCATAAGAGAACAATAGTAAGTTTAGGGCCAGTATAAGTCACCTTTTCTATGTCAACATTCTCAGATGTGACTTTGAAACGTCCTTTCTGCTGAACAACAGGTGCCTTTGCTTTCTCATCAATTTCATCACTGCTAGCTGCAGCATAAATCAGTTTATCAAATTAAAAGGCAAAGATTATGTTGAAAGATCCATGAGAAAAGTGCTTATTATCAATCATCTAATAAGTTAATAACCCAGCAAAATTTATTTTTTCTCCTAGGTATGTATTAGACTACATTCCGGAAATGCATAAAATCCAGCACGTGCCTGTTGATTTAGATACTCTAGAAGGAACCTCAGAAAGAACATCTTCTATTGGCTGTGAAACTGCTGCTGCATTACAATTTGAAATATTCTGGGGTTGACCTTGCAACTTATCACTGTAAATTCCATTTATCAATGTGAAATTTTAGCAAATTATATCGCAGGATAAAAATGAAATAGTAACTATGATAACTGAGGCTCCTGACAGATATATAAAATAACAAAAGACACTGCACTGATATGTAGGAAGATATCTTCTCGTAGAGGACAAGACTAAATCTAGTTCATCACATATGCAGTAAATTAACAGTCACACCATGAAAAAAAATGAAAAAAAAAAGGGGGTTCTATTAGACACATTAAATATCACTCTACAGATAGAATAGGATGATTTTAAAGAATAGAAAATAATTGTAGGATACATAAATTTACTTTGAATGATAAGTAGACCGTATGCAAAACCAAAAGTTACAGATAGGAATAAAACCAATGAATTTTTAGTTTTTTTTCCTTTCAAAAACTAAAAATATATATGTTAAATTTGATAGGAGCATCTAAAATAGACAACAGAAATGTATAATACTTCTAGGTATCCGATATAAGATGATAATCACAAAATCAAACAAGCTAACCTTTCCAATTGAAACAAAATTATAAAATTGATAACATTTTGTAATTTAATATCAAACCTTTCTCCTTTATTTGGTTGATTTGTTTCAAGTGAAGTGCTGCTGCCCATAGAACATTCCCTTCTTTGTTGAGAATGCACAGACATGGCCTCCAAATATCTTCCATTGTTCTCTGAATCAGGCTTTTCATCCGGATTTGTTTCAACATGCTCATCATTAGAGGGTGAAGAATTTTGTGAAATGTGTTGTTCATGGCTTGAACTAGCTATGCTGTACTCATCATCGGATTTGTCACACCTACTTCTGGTAAATAAAGGCATTACAATTCTGTTAGCAAAAACATAAAAATTCTGGTAAATAAAAGCATTATTTTAATTAGGGTCCAGGACTCATCCTGAATAATAGGTTCTAAGCTTTGGTATCAAAGAACAAGAATAAAAGCTTGTCTATACATAAAATGGACAAGACCTCTTTTACAAATGGATATCAAGACCTCTTTTACATGAATTGTGCATGAGTGGAGGCTATGGCCTATGGATATGTATCCACGTACTAAATGTTTCTGTTTTTGGAAGTTTTCCAATGTATTTGGTATTTAACGTAGCCATAAGGCCCTTAACCATGTCATATCAAATTTAAATGTGAACAAATGTTGAAGTGAATGGTCTATGTGGCATGTGACTTAATCAAGACAACCAAACTATAGATATGATTTGATAGAAGATATGTATTTCAGATTGACATACTTGGCATCATAAAATGTTGAGTCAACTAATTGGACAGGAGCTGGTTGGTCCTTAGGCACATAATTACGTTCCTATCAAAAAATCAGATAATGAGTGATGAAAAAACATCAAAATGTACATGCATATAATTGTCATATGTAACAGATGCATCAAGGTAATACATATAATTGCCATATGTGTGAAACGCATCAAGTATGTAAACCATGAAAGGTAGTCTTGACCCAGCCAAATAAAACAAATAAAGAAGTATGAAATACCAAGTCAGAAACTTGTGAAAAGTTCTGACACATTGATTGCTTTTCATGCACATCAAGGGAAGATGATGAATTTGAGCTCCCCATTTGACTATTATAACCTATAGGGTCATCAACATCCTGTATCTGCTGACAAGGAAACATATTAATATGACCATAGAAGTTTCGAAATCAAATATTACCAGCCAAGAAGCTTGAGGAATAGTTGTTGTACCAGGGAAGCTTGAGCCTTTACATCTTCAAGATTGAAGTTCCATCCACTAATTCCCCGTTTGTATTCGTTCTAAATCATTTTAAGAAGGAAATATGTAAGCAAACTACCAATGACACATAAAAATCTTGTATTACAAGCATGTGAGACTAACCCAACAGGGTAGGTCGATGTGCAGGATACTTAACTTTTATAATGAGTCTAATGCAAGATGGAAGGAACAATAAATAAAAGTACTAGAAAATATTGAATCAAAACAATAAACCGCACACGCAGCACCCAATATATCATTTCATTTGAAGAGTAGTCCACGGTTAGAACAATCAAAATGGAGATAAAACACATTAGGAATAAGATCATGACGAAGTAATATTATTTACAATATAAAGAAATATATATATACACACAACACACACACACACACATATCAAGATATCTGAAATTGAAGTTTGTCTATTTGGAAATAGAGGAAAAAGATATATCCACAGTAAAAAAAAGTTAGCCAAAAAAGAAAGATATTCTACATACTTATAAATATCAGTAAAAATATTGGAAACATCTATAGAAATATTTCTGGAAGATAATTTTCAAAGTAACTATTGAACTCCATTTTTCTCATTTCTGCTTGTTTTTTTCTTCCACATTTCACAGATATTGGCATCAGTACCCACTATTACAAAGATAAATGTGTAACCCAGGAAAGAGAAGGAGAAGATAAGAACAATAGAGGACAGAGAAGGGAAGAAGAGAAAGGCAGATGGAACAAAATTTGTGTAAGACATCAGTTATCAAAACTGTCTCTTTGAGGTAACAACTTACAACTAAACATATGGAAGTATGCTATAATGTCCCTTTTTTGACTTGAAGGGAAAGTTCAAAAACTTGATTTTGTATAGAATCATTTTTAGGCTTCATAATGAGCATCATTAATAAATGAGTTTTGTGAATTAACATTTTATTTGAGTTGTAATAAAAGAACACAAGTTCATAGTCTTTAGAGGATAGAAATCCTCAGTAGATCAAAAAAAAAATACAAGAAACTGGTATTGCAAAACTGGACCTCCATCCAAATTAAATTTAGCACAAGAAATAGATAATCTTAAACATAAAAAAAGTAGGCGCCAAAGAGAAGCCAAACACTTGATACCAAAAATAAGAAATACCATGAAACTTATCCTCAAACACCATTTCATTTATTTCTACTCTTACAAAACCGACAGGTAGAAATAATTTCACATCTCCCTAAATTTTCCCTTCATTTTTCCTACCAAAACTCAGAAAGAAATCAATCAATATAATATGCCCAACACACTATGAACAATCTAAACCAAAGTGAAGCAGCCACGTCACAATATAAAAATAATAAATAATGTTTTTTCATCCTTATGGTTCTATTAATATTTTGTAATTTCATGCTGTATCAATATTATATACCTTCGTTTATTTATTTTTTTAAGAAAAAAGGATTACCAACAGTCCAAATCTTAAGCTTATATATGACACGCAAACAAAAATTAAAATTAAAATTAAAAAATTAAAAACCTTAAGGTTATAGAAGGTGGACTCAAATACACAACAATTTATCAAACCAGTATACTTAACAAGAACAATTAAACACTTTCATCTACTGGTCTTTAGTGCCTCATCTAACCAGCCTACTAAAGGATTAAAAAATCAAACAGATAGATGATGATGATGATGATTTCTTTAATAGAAAATTTTACTTTATTGATTAAAAAAATTACATTAAAAACAAGAGGATAAGGATCCTCAGAAAACAGTAAAAAAAAAATAATAATAATAAGAAGAAGAAAAAAAGACCATGCATCCTTCCAACTCAAAAAATCGGAGACACTGAATTTCCTCAAACTCTTAAAATTGTAATGCTGCGATAAAGAGGCCGAAAATTTTATAAAAATCCCTTAAAGTGCTCACATCTTGACTCTTGTCTTCAAAACTCCACCCACTCCTTTCCAACAAAATTGTCCAAAACAAAGCCAATATTGCACAACTCCAAAAAGAGTGCCCTCGTTTGCTACCCCCAAAACCTTTAAAATTACTTATGATGAGCAAGATTGGAGAAAGATATGAAGTAATTAAAGTGACAACCAGAACCTCAGGATTAAGCTTTTAATGACTAAAGGGAGTGCACCAAATCAATGTAGATAGCAACCTTATGTGCACTCTTTTAAATATTGTCATTGTTTCCCTACTTTCTTACAATGCATTCCTCTTCAAGAACTATTTTTGATAAGTGCCTCTTCAGAATTATTTGTGACATCATTTAAAAGTTATTCATGATTCTTTCCATAATGAAAATAGCCATGATCTATTCCATTTCATTTTAGTAATTAAACTGAATGAAAAATTATAATTCCATGATCTATAACATTTCATTTTAGAAATTAAACTGAATGAAAAATTATAATTGATTTATGAAACTTCAACCAATCAGTTAATGATAGTGAAGGTGCTGAAACCATGTTAAGATGAACTAAACTGATTACAATTCATAATCCCAACAAAGCATAACCCATGCAGAATGACAAATAAATCAAAATGAAAAATACAAAATTACAAATAGACTAAAGGTGGATAATGCCTACCTGTGATATCTCTTCCTTCTGCCCATCTGGCATCTTCTTCTGTGCAAGCATATCTTCTTCCTTTCTCTGTAAATGAAAGGAAAATGTAAATGGAAATAGAGAAAGAATCATGGACAATAAGTATATATGAAATATGATTAAATGACTAAAAGGAACAAGAGTGGGCAAAAATATTAACCTAACCTTCAATGCCTTAATACGATCACCAAGAGCAGGAAGCCCCTCCAAAAGTGTCCGTGCAATATAATCATTTGACCGAGCTTGTTTGAAAAATGAATGTTTTAGCAACTTCTTTGCAGCAGGCCGTTTTGAAGGATCCTTAACCAAGCAACTTGCAATCATCTGCTTAAAAGACTGAACAGGAAGAAGAAAGACCAAATCGTAAATTTCTGTACTGTAACTGCAATCTAAATTTAGAACTATAAATGGTAAGCAGTCCAGGCCTGCTCTTAAAGTAATTATTGAAAGCATACCTTAGAAAACTTCCTATCACTTTCATAATCAAGTCCAGGAGGTGCATTTTGCAATGTCATAAGAAGTACCTGGCAACATTTAATTTTGTTTGATTTTAATGAAGTCCTAATGTTACAGAAATGCTGATAGAATTTTTTCACATGAAATAATATTTTCACCTTCATTGGAGGATACTTTGAGAAAGGTGCATGACCATGAGCAAGCTCCAGTGCTGTTATACCAAAAGACCAGATATCAGCCCTGCATGGAAGTTGTCAATCAAACATTCAACAGTCGAACATATACAAGTATGAAAATTTGGATTAACAATTTTAAGAAATCGAAAGACTAACTTGAAGTCATAACCATGTAATTGCTCCATAACCTCAGGTGCCATCCTACAAAGAGAAGATCCCAAACTCTTGATTATATAACAATGCTCTAAGAAACATTATAAGAAAGTCAATTCTTGTCTTGAGGTGTTTGCAGATGAATTAGTTAATCCTTTTCATCTGTAAGGTTAAAGAATTAAAGCCCTAGATGATTCACCTGAATTATAAGACATTAATATCTTAAACAAGAGAACATTTCATATTTGATATTTCTCAAGCATAAAGAATACAAACATACCAGCAAGGTGTCCCCACAAATGTATTTCTCATTCGTTGCCTATCTCCTGAATCGAATAGGCAAGCAGAGACACCAAAATCTCCCAGCTTTATTGCACCACGTGAATCCATGAGAATATTCCCAGCCTATAAGAGTCATGTGTAGCATAATCATGCCAAGGATCAATGCTTCCATGATATATAGTTATTTAATAATGGGAGCAATAAATATTTAATTATGTACTTCTCAGGAATTCTAGAAAATAGTAAATTGCAATTGCAAAAGTAGAAGTCATATCTTTGGTTTGTGCATAGGTTTTCAACCTCAAAATACATTGTTTCTTGGAACAATTTTTCAACCTCAAAATACAGTTTCTCGGTTATTTCATAGATAAGCATTAACTTGATATTTTTGACCACTCCATCAAAACAAGTTGCAACGTCACTAAAACTTAAGCTACAATGCTTAGGGCCTGTCACAGAGAAATCAAACAGCATACTTTAAATCACAATTATCAGAGTTGTTCTCCATCTCCCCACTGATAACATATTAGAAAAGTTATCTGAATATCAGATAGCGTAGTTCACCATCTTTCTAGCAGTTTTATTAGTCTTTTTAAAATAGAAGACTCTTTTCCAATTCATTGCTTTTAGTTAACTCGGTATGTGATGCAGCAGAATACATGAAGCTAATAATTCACGATTTTCAAAAGAAATATTTGGAAAAAAAAAAACATGGTATCAACGAAGGACAGTATACATACTTTGACATCCCGATGTATGTGGCCATGATGATGAAGATACTCTAAACCCTTCAGCACCTCACGCAATATAGTGGCTATAACTATTTCCTCAAAACCATCTGGGTATGCAGCCTTCAATATGTGAAGACAAGACCCTCCGGCCATATATGGCATGACAACCCACAAATTATGATCGCTCACGAAGGAACAGTGTGATTTAAGTACATTAGGGTGGTCAACCAGGATCATAGTTTGTGCTTCACGAGAAATATTATTCTGATGAAAGCATATAAAATAGAATGTTAGAAATACCTTAACAGTTCATAAAATCGTGTCAGATGGAAAAGCACTCTGCTGAGGATGAATTTTATTTTAAGTTAGAATAGCATTGTGGCCCACACAATTTTCAAAGGATCATGTGCAACTCATAATATATTAGTGTCAATGTGTCGTGTGAAATGTCTGTATCTAAGAAAAAGTAAAAGCACCTAACAAAAAATATGTGCTTCTTAAATTTTGATGCAATTACTCTTTAATTACAAAAAGTAGACGTTACTCCAATACAGTAATTGAAAAGGCTAATTCTGAAGGAAAAAAAATTAAGCAATACAACAATTGAAATTCCCATGTTCTTATTATTTAACAAGAAGTCTCAATAGAGTATTACTGTGTAGCAGGCAAACCATTTCGAAACCTCTACTAATCCATAGTTCAGTTTTCTAACTATATCAGTGATTATGTATTACCTATCTAAATCTTGACGGTGAAAACTAGCTTCAGTGGGCAGTATAACAATATACTTTAACAGACTTTTCATCCAACATTGTAAAGCACCGAACACTGTGGTTTTAACCGTAAGCATAACTAGAACATAAAAGTCTAACAGAGTATTACGTATGAAATTCTCCCTTCCTATTTTCTTTTTTATTTTTATTTTTTAAAATATTTGGTGCATTTCTCTGTTTCTGTAGAACCTTTACTTTTATAAATAAAGTTTTAAAAAAAAATGATCATACGCAATTCAGCCAAAATACACACAAACGTACGCAAAGTCGCAAACATCATATACATGAAATTCAACAAATATATATATATACACATATATTTATATTACTCAGACTAGTGAATAAATTCATATGGAAAAAGTGAAAAATAAATAAGTACCAGATCACAATTATCACGTTCAAAATCAAGAATTTTGATAGCCACGATCTCATTGAAAGGCTTACAAAGAGCACGATGAACCGAAGCGCTAACACCCTGTCCGACCTCTTCATACAGAGTGTATTGCTCCGGTCCAATCGGATACTTCTTCTTCTCCATTTTATTTTTTCCTTTTTTATATTTTTTGGAATTTAATTCCTTTCTGTTTCTCGGCCGAGAAAACAATTCTCATAAAAGCAGCTCATTGGAGATCCTGAAATTCATAAACACAATCAAAAAATTCAAAAATATATATAATCAAAAAAAAAAAAAAGAACATAGAAACAGATGAAGAAAAATACCTGTTTGGAGGTTTGGATTGGAAATAATGGAAAGTGGAAGGACGTCACATGATGAGGAAGGAAACAAAAAATAAGAGATAGAGAGAGCCGGAGAGTGTGTGAAAATAAAGGAAAGGAAAAGGAAAAGCTAAGAAAAGGCATTCATTTCATTCAATTCCAACGATGACGAGGTTGTTGACAACCAGCTTTTCCCGTGAATTACGGAAATAAAAAAAATGAAAATCTCTTCTCCCAAAAAGAAAGTGTTTGGGGAGAGAGAAAATAAAAAGCGAGGCAATCGGATCGCCGCTCGAACTGGTGAGTAACGTTTGTATGCAGGAATCCCGCCACTTGTTTGTTAGGACTGTCATTCTCATAATAAGATAAAAGTAAATAACATATATCACAGCCATCGCACGTGATACGCATGTGTCTGTGGATTTTTTATTTTTTTTTTAATCCTGAAAGATTGGTTATCCTCTGTTTGGATCCTGAGAATTCAAAGCTCAAAAACGCGAAAAGTTTTTACCAGAAAACGTGGGTCAACTCACAAAAAGGTTCATTTTGTCACGTTAGGGAAAAAGAAGGATTTGCGTTGCGAAGTCAAATTGCTTTTTTTTTAGAAATTCTCAGGTGGCATCTTTTGGTCCGTTGAATCAACGATTAATCGTGAATTTAAGGGTGGGCAATCTGGTTTGACGGATTAATTTATTAACAAACCAAATTAAATAATTATAATCTTTCAAATAAAATTAAATTAGTCATGAACGTTTAATGTGATTCAATTGAACAATTTAGATTTTGACGTATTTGTTATTGTTGCATACTTGCAGTTTATTTTTTATTGTATTTTTATTTATATTA
>QANX01001418.1:0-16948 GCA_003254975.1 Ochetophila trinervis
TAAATATATATATATTACTAATAAAAAATATTAAAATATATATTATATATTAATGTGCGGTTTGGGTTGGTTTGGCTAAAAACTATCCAAACTGCAAACCAAACCGTTAGTAGCGGTTTGGTTATATACTAAACAAACCCAAACCTTTTTGTTCTATAAATCGAGCCAAAAGCAACGGTTTAGTTCGGTTTCACGGTTTGGTTCGGTTTTTGCCCACCCCTAGTAGGAAGGAGGAAAATGTCTAATTCAATTAGTAAATAGGTCTTTTCATCAAATTATTCTCTTCCACATGCCAGAACCAATGAAATAATGACAAATTGACAATTGATATCATGTGATTTTGAAAAGTTTATTACTGGCATGTGATAAATTTTTTCCCGTTTTTTGTTTTTATTTTTTTTTACCTATAAATATATGTTTCATGTTCTCCTTAATAATCAGACAGTGGGGAACCCATTTTGATCTCCATCAATCACATTAGTTGCTGCTGAATGTCATTACATACTTACATTACATGCAATCTCACACAATAGCAGTAGCTTAATTAACAGTATAAATGGACACACTTACATTACATGCAAGAGGGGGAACATACTTAATTATAAATACTTAATTATGACACTTAAACAGTAGCAGAAATTCCCAATTAATTTTTACAAAATTCTACAAGAAAATAAAAAAATTTCCAATTAATTTTTACAAAATTCGACAAACCTATAAATATACGTTTTACACAATAGCAGTAACTTAATTAACAGTATCTAAATTAAACAGTAAAGAGTGCAAATAAAAAATGCTATAAAAACTAAGCAGACAAAAAACAAAGCAGACAGTAGCAGAAATTCCCAATTAACTTTTACAAAATTCGACAAACTTCAACTTTGTAATTTGAGGTTGGGTCTGTTAGGAGACGCAGGGAGGCCGGCAGGGAGACGCAGGGTGAGACCGTCTGAGGGAGGCACGCAGAGGAGAGAACTTCGAGGTGCAGAGTTGCAGTTGTCGTTGGGAGGCGTAGAGAGGCAAGTCGCGGTGGAGGCAGGTGGCCTGCAGAGGCAGGAATGAATCGTTTGGTTGGGAGACACAGGGTGACTCGGTGAAGGTGTGAGGGAGGCAGGTAGATGAAAGACCTTCGGGCTTCTAGGTGCAGAGTTGCAGTTGCAGACTTGTAGTTGGGTCAGTTGGGAGACGCTGGGAGGCAGGTGGCAGGCGGAGGCAAGTGACGGTCTAAAGGAGACAGGCAGAGAGGAGACCTTCAGGTTCAGGAGGTAACTGGTCTACACGAATGTTGGTAGCCGATGGGGTAATGAGGAATTTCAGTTTTTAATTAAATTACAAAAATGCCACTGGACTAACGGGTTGTTAATATACCATTGATTTGTTAGTAATGCTAGTTCGAGACACATTGATTGGTAATGCCAATGAAAAAAAAAAAGATTTGTTAGGTAATTTAGTTTGTAAGTTTCTATTTTAGAGGCTCCTTTTTGTGCTTAATGCATCTTATATTCTCCAAAATATTATTTAAAATAATATCATGTCATATTCTTGTATGATAATGATTTTAAATTTAAATTCCCATATATTAAAAAAAATTAACATTTATTATAAATTTCAGTTATATAATGATAAGCAATATAATTAAAATAATGATAAATACATTGTAATTTTAATATAATATTACTATATAAAAGATCATAAATTTTTTTTTAATATTTATTTTGAAATTAAGCAGGACAATATAATTTTTATATATTAGTTTACTAAAAAAATAATAACAAAAGATAATAAATGATTATTTTTCAAATCTCAAAAGTGTAAATAATGATATTATAAATTCGAAGGTGTCAATAAATTTTTGAGAAGATAAAATTTTCTCTAAAAATTAAAATAAAAAAGTGACCAAGACCGAGACGGCTAAAATGGTAAATGCATAGCAGTTAGGTCAGAAGCATTGAGCATGTAGTTTCTCCAAGACCGGCCCACGCAGTGTATCGCGCACAGGGTTCGATTGAGATTTTTTTGAGATTTGGAGCTCCGCCGAGCCTCTTCTGCTATTCTTCAACACCAGGGTTTTCTAATCCATTTCGTGAATACGACGTAAAGTTCCAAATTTTCTTTCTCTTTTCTCTTCTGCTCGCCTAGTTATTCTGCTTTCTTTCACCGTTTCAATCAACCTCTTTAGCTTCCAACCATAAACCCTAGAAAATGTCTGGCGGGTTTTTCCGGGTAAGTTATAGTAGGTATTTCGAGTTTATGCTACTTCGCTGTGTTTTCAGTTATCATACTGATCAGATTGAGACTCAGTTGCTTGTGAACTGTTCAGATCTTTACTTGTTTAATGCAATTTGTATGGTTGTCTGGATTTTGTTTTCTTACGTATTTAGGGTACGTCTGCGGATCAGGACACGCGGTTCTCGAATAAGCAAGCCAAGCTGATGAAATCTCAGAAGTTCGCTCCTGAATTAGACCATTTGGTTCGATTTCTTTTTCTGGCATTTTTTTTTTGTTAATTTTGTTTAATTTATTTTTCATGTATTTATGTTTGTGAATTTGTGAGAATCGGGGCGATGCGAATTCTCATATGATTGGAATTAGCGTTTTTCACCTTTATGTGTGGTTAATTACATTGAATAATGTTTGTAGGTGGACATGTCGAAGGTGAGTATGGATATTGTACGGCCATGGATTGCCAATAGAGTGACTGAACTTCTTGGGTTTGAGGATGAAGTTCTTATCAACTTTATTTATGGTCTTTTGGATGGAAAGGTAATCTAATTCTGTAAATTTCTGTTCTTTATCGAGTGAAACAGTATCTTCTACATCATTAACACTCGTTTGTTAGTAGATTAAGAATGAAGTTTTAGCTTTAATGGAAGACATTACTAATCTTGCATCATAGTTCTTCCATTCTTAATTCTGGGTTGCTTATATGATGAGATAATGCTTACTTGAAGTCGGGATCAAATTGTTGTCTTATTGAAACTGCAATGTACTAACTGAGTAAATGCATGTTTCTTTTTGCTTTTCTTGAATATTCAAATTTTCTTAAGCTGGTTATTATTGTTTTATTAATGTTATGTGGAATTGCTGCTTGTTATTATTGTGCAGGAAGTGAATGGTAAGGAGGTCCAAATTCAACTTACTGGGTTTATGGAAAAAAATACTGGAAAGTTCATGAAGGAGCTTTGGGCACTTCTTTTAAGTGCCCAAAAGAATGCTAGTGGTGTTCCTCAACAGTTCTTAGATGCCAAACAAGAAGAAACTAGAAAGAAGAAGGTTGGTATATGTGTATGGTCATACTTTGTTTATGTTTTGTTTTTATGTAATGCTGCTTTCTTCTTATTGGTACCATGGTTTCTTACAGGAGGAGGCAGATAGGATAGCAAATGAAATTCAGAGGAAGAAAGATAAGGAGAGTAGAGAGTATGAAGAAGAGAGATTGAAGAAGATGGTAATAGTGTTTTGTTCATGCTGGAATTACATTCTGAGGAGCTGAATTTTTTGTTTTTAACTTTCGTTTGTGTTTTCATGCATTCAGCTAGCTTCTGCAATTATTTGGGTTCATGTCCTTTACCTCAAACTACTGTAGGACGGAGGGGTTGAAAAGAAAGCAAGCAATGATGGTTTGGAGCCAAACTCAGAGCATATGTTGACGAGGGCTTCAAGTGACCATTATGAGGATGCAAAAGAAGCTGTCAAGAGGAATGGTGTGAGAGCAGCACATAGGTAACAGTTTATTTCACCTTCAAGTAATGTGTTCTTGTACATGAAATGAAAAATTATGCGGTATTACTTATTAGATCACATTGTGTAGATTTGTTGTTCTTGTCCATTGAACTTTTAACACAGATTTTAAATCCACTGATAATTGATCTAATACATTCCAAAACATCAATTAAAACTATGGCCTTAAGGAGTGGCATTTAGTTACTGATAACCATTGAAGAAAATGAATTTTCTGGGAAAAAGTGTCTAGCAGCTTCATTCTTAATTTGGTATTAGACTTTTCTAAGATGACATTATAATTTGGTGACTTTGTTGATACATACAGCAATTTTTATTTTCATTATAACCTCCATGTTGCTGATAAGTTGTCTAAATGTTCTATGTTTTTCGATTGTTGGGTCATTACTACTGTAGCATGTAGTTTATTTATGTTGTTGTTGTTTAAGTTATGTGGACATTCACATTCTACTAGCAAGTTTTGCTAATGTTCTCGAAACTGTACTGTAGAGTTGCAACATTATTTTGAAATTGTTGAGAAGTATGTATGGCATTTTTACTGCACTTGTAGGTTAAGATTGTAAATACAAGCTGTGTTCATGAATTTAATACACATGATATTGTTGGTATGCATGTTCTCTGTACTGTACTTCTTAAAATATGTGAAATACTGTTTATAATATCTGCTCTCTGTCAATGACATGGTGAGGGAGGGAGTGGTTACTGACACATAAATATTTGTGAAATAAATATTTTCATAATACTTCTAAATGGGTGTGAGACTAACAATGAAAGTAAAATTTCCAGCACTTACAAGTAGTGCCTAACAATAAAGTAAATTTTCTAGCACTTACAAGTAGCGCTGAGTCTAACATTGTGTTTAATCTCATGCAGGGTTTCTAGGTCTCCACGTTCAGCTGGCCGTTATTCTTTGTCCCCTAAGTAAGTGTATTAGTGGTCATATGCTTCATTGTAATATCAGTTGCCCTGTTGTATGCGGAAATGGTATTGATTTCATCTTGATATTTTCATTCTTTTATTTACTTTTGTTTGTGTCTACTTTTTCTAGTAGGGGCTCCCCCTCGAGGTCTATCAGCAAGTCACATTCTAATACCAGAAGTTATTCAGGGTAAGTTTACTATAGGCAAGCAGTAGGTGACTTTTATCAATCTCTTTGTATTGCATTGACAAGTTCCTCTTTCACTTGTATGATATGTGTATAAAGAGATTTTGAATGTTATATTCTTGTCTCATGATTTGATAATCTGCTTTCTAATTCTTAAGACTAGTTGTCTTACTTGTTATAATGGTAATTATTAGTGAACGAAGCAGGTCAAAAAGTGCATCCAGGTCACCGGAAGAACGAGGACGCTCCATTTCCTCTGGAAGGGTTTATCTCTCTCCAAGAAGACGGTCTGTTACACCTCGGCGGAGAAGGGATTCACCTCGAAGATCAAAGTCTCCTACGAGAGGGAAACCATTGAACTCAAGGAGAAGATCTAGATCACCTTCTCCCTTGCGGCATCGATTAGTTTCTCCTCATCGGCGTAGATCACCTTCTATTGTCCGTCGTAGATCACCATCACCTTTACGACGTCGACGACTATCATCACCTATGCGACGTCGGAGATCCCCATCACCTATGCGACGTCGTAGATCACCATCGCATGTACGACGCCGTGCCTCACCCTCTCCCTTGTGGCGTCGTAGGTCGCCTTCTCCTGTGCGACGTCACAGATCGCCCTCACCTGTGAGGCGTCGTAGGTCACCCTCACGACATATATCCCCCTCACCTGTGCGACGTCGTATATCACCCTCTCCATTACGACGTCGTGTATCGCCCTCTCCAATAAAGCGCCATATGTCTCCCTCAGCCATACGTCGCCGTATATCTTTGTCACCCATACGGCCCCGTGCGTCTCCGTCACTTGAACGGCGCCGTGCGCCTCCTTCACCTATACGTCGCCGTGCGTCTCCCTCACCTGTACGTCGCCGTGCGTCTCCCTCACCCATACGTCGCCGTGCATCTCCCTCACCCGTACGTCGCCGCGTGTCTCCTTTACCTTCACCTGTAGGAGGCATCTCTCCCTCACCTTCACCCATTCAGCGGCGTGTGTCTCCGTCACCTGTGCAGCGTCGTGTCTCTCCATCACCTGTGCAACATTCTGTGTCACCATCACCTAAACGACGCAGATCACAAAGACCATCATCTCCTGCACATAGGTATGCATCTCCGGTGCAGCGTAGATTATCTGCTGGTGTTAGGAGATCAACTCCTGGAAGTAGGTCTCTGTCACCTTATGAACGGAGTTCTTCATCTCCTCCTCCTCATGGTTCCCCTTTACCAATCGGGAGGAGATCTCCAAAGAATCAGGGCTCTTTGGTTCAATCACCATCCAGAGAAAAAAAAAGGTTAGTGAAACATTGTTATTTCTGAATCAGATGTCATGATGAGCACCCCTTGTTGGCAGCGTAATTTTAATCTATAACCTTAGGATTGTGCAAGGCATTTTGAACTATATTATAACTATTCTATAAATAATTATGTTGCAGGGCACAAGAGAGACTGTTGCCTATTTCAAGTCGATCCTCTAGTGAAGAAAGGAGGTATTTATCTTGTTTGCACACGATTCACTGCATTTCGATGTTATATTCTTTATGGCAATATGTACTGTTTTATTGCATGCGTAACACATTTGTTTTTGCTGCTTTTAATCACCAGTCCCTACAAGAGTCCTCTTAAGCAACCTAAGGAGCAAATAAAATATGACAATAACTCAAGTCCATCAAGGAAACCAAGAGAACAGAAATTTGATCGCGACAATTCAGAGATGAGTGAAGAAGAGTAAGAAATTAACTATGCCCATAGTTTACATTGAGATTGGATTTACCAAATTATCTTTTCTTTTGTTGACTTTCATTAGCATGTAGAATGTTCTTGTTTTCTGGCCCATTTAACTGAGTGAAACAAGATTTATGCTTTGTAGGAAGGATGGGGATCAGAAAACCAAGTCTTTGGACAGGAGACTAAAGCCAACATCCACCATCAGCAAGCATAAAGGTTCTCCAGCAAAGGTGCATTATAGGCACGATTATTCTCCTGAAAGATTAGCTGGTCATAGGGTGGTAGAATCTAGGAGCCATAAAGATGATATGGAAGTCAGAATCAAAGACCCTGAGACAACGAGGTATGTGTAACCAGTGACTCATTTTGCACTACTTATTTAATTTCTTGTGCCCATACATGAACCCAGTTTACAGGCATGGTATAAACTGGCAGGGATAAGAGGGGAATTTCTGACCAACAAAAGTCACCCACAATTAACAGAGACTCTTTGCTAGATGAGAGACACAAGACACCATATCCGAGTGAAGATAGAAAATCTGAGGAGAAGAGTCACTCTCGATCACATAATGTCAAGGACGGCAGTCGAAAATTAGAATCTGTAGAGACAATGATTGGAAAGGATCATAAAAATCAAAATGACACTTCTGGTTCTGAGGAAAGTGATAAGCACAAAACTGGAGATAAGGAAAAGAGAAAGCATAAAAGATCAGAAAGGCAAGAACCGGCTTCAGATGATGATTACAGTTACGACTCTGAAATAGAGGGGAGGAAGGAGGCCAAAAGGAGAAGGAAAGAGGAAAAGAGATTGCGGAAGGAGAAGAAGCGTCGGCGACGAGAGGAGCGACGTCGGAGGAGGGATGAACGGCGTGCAGAGAAGCTGAAAGGCAAGAGTCAAAGTGATTTGTCTGCTTCAGATGGTGAATATGAAACAAGGATGGAGTCTCGTTCAAATGAGAATGAAGAGAAAGAATCTGAGCAGAAGAAGCTTGAGATTGAGTTACGGAAAAAGGCTCTTGAATCCCTTAAAGCAAAGAAGGGCATTGGTCACTAAATTTATTTGCTGTTTTCGAATACTCTGCTGTTATTTTATCTTTTTTTCCTGTTAAGCAGTGACATCTAAATCTGTTAGGAATATTATTTGTTTGCAGGGCCGGCTTTGTGCTTTACAAGGTTTTAAAAAAAAAAAAATTATGTAGTACTTTTTATGTTTTTTGTTTTAATTTTTTTTCCATAATATAAAACAAAGTTAAATCTTCTTTTCAAAAAAATTTTAGGCTCTGTTTGGAATTTGGATTTTATTGTAATTGGAAAAGAAAAAAAAAAAGTTAAACCAAAATCAGATGTTTAGATTTAAAAATAATACTGGAAAAGAATACAAAGGAAATATTGAGGGAAAATAGGATTCTAAGTTTTTTTCCTTAATCCTTCACTTTTTTTCCTTTTAGATGTTTTTAATTTTTTTCCATTTTAAATGCTCTTTTTCTCCTCTCTCCTCTTTCTTTCTCTTATTCTCTCTCAATGTTTATTTTTTATTTTTTTATACATCTATTTCCTCTCTAACGGTCTCTCCCCCTCTCAATGTCATGCTAGATCTATGGTATTTGAAAATTATTGATTTTTTTTTTTCTCTTGCGGATTGCATTTTTTTTTTCCTAGATACGTTCTTTTTCTTTTGGTTTTTCCTATACTTATTTTTCTCCCTCATTTTCTTTTAACTTCAAACATAGCATTAAGCAATATTAACTTGAATTTATTTATTTATTATTATTATAAATTAGAGGAGAAGTTTTGTAGCAGGAAGTTAGAACTTTTGAACTGGAGTGTACTCTTGGTAGTTTTGTGCAGTGTATAGTTTTTGGTTTTCTATAAATGGAAAATTTCATGTACATTTTTTGACCTATAGTATAATTTCAAATCCGACTCCGTAGTTCTGTATAATACATAAATATCTTTTACCCTAAAAGAAAATCTGTTAGAATTAACGACAGAAAGGTAAATTGATCTTTTAACAAATATAATTTTTTTTTTTGAAATTAATTTTTTTTTCTCAATAATACCTCTCTCTCTCTCTCTCTCTCTCTCTCTCTCTCTTATTTCTCCCTCTTTTTTTCCCCTAATCCTCTCCTAGACTTTTTTTTTTCTTTTTTTTCCCTTCTCTCTATTTCTCTTTTTTTTTTTTCCTCTTTATTTCTCTCTTCTCCTCCGATTTCTTCCTTCTTTTTTTTCTTCCTTTTTTCCCCTCTCTTCTCCCTAATTTCTCTCCCTTTTTTTTTTCTCCAGTTACAAAGAAATGAGAGAGAGAGAGAGAGAGAGAGAGAGAGAGAGAGAGAGAGCATGGGGAAAATAGAAAAAAAAATTCATATGGGGTGTGTTTTAGATTTTTTTTTAATTATTTGTGTTTTGGATGTCAAAATGTGTTATTATTTGAAAAAATTAAAGGAGAGAGAGAGAGAGAAGTTATGCTGGTAGAAAAAAAAATTGATAAATTTTGTTTTTCAAAATTTCAAAATTTATTATTATTTGAAAAAATTAAAAAAGAGATAGAGAGAAGGTATGCTGTTGAAAAAAAAATTGATAATTTTTTTTTTCAAAATTTATTATTATTTGAAAAAATCAAAGGAGAGAGAGAGAGAGAGAGAGAGAGAGAGAGAGAGAGAGAGAGAGAGAGAGAGAGAGAGAGAGAGNGAATGTATGCTGGTTGAAAAAAATTGATAATTTTTTTTTTCAAAATTTATTATTATTTGAAAAAATTAAAAGAGAGATAAGGAGGGAGGAGAAGGAGAGATAGGGAGGGAGGAGAGAGAGGGAGGAGAGAGAGAGAGAAGTTGCTGGTTGAAACAAAAAAAATTTCAAAATTTTTTTTTTTAATTTTTTAAATTTATTATTATTTTAATCAATACAAAGGTATTTTAGACATTTTACTTTCTGGCAGAGATCTGATATGGACAGTAATGTTAAATCAGAACTCCATAAAAAGTGTATACATTATACGGAACCACGTGGTCATATTTGAAATTATATTATAGGTCAGAGGTGTAAATGAAATTCTTCCTTCTAAAAATGATGTGTGTATTATAAGGTATGTATAAATATAAAACTTAATAACAATAAATTTGAATGAAATAAATAGAAATGATGAACAATCATTCTCTAGTATTTACTCTCTTTATCAAAAAAAAAAAAAAAATTCTGTAGTATTTACTCAAAAAGAAGCACTGATACTTCACCGATTCCATGGCGAAAAGAACATTTTTAAATAATTTTTCTTCAAAATAAAATCTATGATGAATAATCAAACATATGCAAGTATAATATGCCATTCTTGATTTGAACAGAGCAAATCATTGGACCAATTTGTATGGGTTTCTTATTAAAACAATTCGAATAAAGACAATATGATGAATTATGTAAGTCCATTTTCGATTACCTTTATAAGTTTTCAAACAAACCATCAACAAAATTTAATAATGTTAGGGGTAGTAAATTGTTTACCAAATTAAATGACAAAATAATATATTATTATTTTATTAGTTTGAATTGAAATTAATTTCTCTATTTGTGAACTCACATATTTATAACCATGCTAATTTTTTTTTTGGTTATAGATAAGTTGAATTTCTTAAAGAAAGAGAAATCTAAAGAATATAAATTATATTACAGACAGTAAAGAAAGACTTAAAATACAAGATATCCTTTAGAATGGAACCCACATTTCAGTAACAATTCAATGAGTTATTGTTCACAGCCTGGGCAAGCGATCGACAGTCGACTTCAAACTCCACATGTGTTAAGCTGAAGCGATGAAGGCACGCCTATATCAGCATTAGTCGAGCACAAAGCAAAATAACAGGATTTGACTGTGAACATACCATTCCTCCTATAAGGCCAAACAAGAGTGTCCTCAAAACCAAATATAGAAAGAGGGATTTGAGTAATCTTTTGAACAATATGCATGTGGAGGAAAAAGAGCAGATAAAGCATTCAGGTTCCAAGAATGTAAATTATGATCAATGAATTAGGAAACAAAATTCACATCAATCGATCAGTGAGCTTGTAATTTATGGCTAAAAGTAGTCCAATTAGAATCTCAAACATTGGCAAGACGTCCATTACCCACTCTCTGCAGAGTTCCAGCAGCTCAATCAAAAGTTCAAGCACAAAATTTTGACTCAAGTTTTGCCGCTTAAGACTTAGCTTTCAAGCTAATTACAGCTCAAGTTACAGCTGTGAATTAACACCAATTGCAAGTTGTCAAATGCTTGATTGGTTCTTTAACAGAATTTGAAAGGCTATAAATATAAAGCTTGTATTTCTTTATCACAATTTCAATATAGAGATTTGTTGAGGTTATTGAATCCAGAGCGATTCAAAAAAGTTTAGAGAGCTTCCAAGTGTGAGAGTTTTGAAAGTTGTTTCCAATTTTTCTTTGTAAATTCTATTCAAATAGTAACATATTACATTTTTTCTCAAGTACATCTCGTTAGTAATCAGAGAATTTTAATAATTTTTATACAATATATTTCTAGATGATAGCTTCACCAGCAAAGATACTATGCCAAACCTATGACGCTTGAGGGTGTAGCCTAGGTCTGACAACGTGTCTTGTTAAACTGTATTCGTGTCATGTCGTTCCGTGTTCGTGTCAAATTTTCTTCACACGAATCCAACCCGTTAAGCTTTCGTGTTGAATCGTGTTCGTATCATGTTTAATTCGTGTCTACTAAGCCTAAATACATATTTAAATGATATGCTAAACTTCTTAAAAAATATATTAACATACTAAAATTTAACATAATTAATAACTGTGAATTCAAAATATGTAAAATATTACGAATTAAAGCTATATTAAATATTTATCGTGGTTAAGAAAACAAAATATGCATTACAATTGTCAAGTTAAAAAAATTCAAAATATTATAAACCAAATTAAAATTGTACATCCAATATAAGTAATAAAAAAGATAAAATCTTAAATAAAATATCAATATATAAATAAATATAAAAATTGTCATTTTCTAATGAAATAAAATATGAATTTTATAGTTTCCTAAAATAAAAAAATAATGTAAAATGTTAGTTATAAAAAAATAATTAAATTAATATTTTTTTATGGTGTCTTATCGTAACACGGCGTGTTAATGTGTTCCAATCAGTTCTAACCTGTTTTTTTATCGTGTCTTATTTTGTGACACTGATATCAATCCGATCTGATATTATAAATCTAAACTTATATATTATCATGTCGTATCGTGCCGTGTAACATTTTACCAGATCTAGTATAACCTAGCCTTAAATAAAGAAGAACGAGGAGAGTATAAACCCTTGAGCATCCGAGCCCAAAGAGGGAGGCCGAGTTTAACACATTGTATAGGTACAATTGCTCACCCATTCAAATTCAATATAATTCGAGCCCAATATGATACAATCCATTATAGTTGGAGGCCAAATTTTTTAATTGTATAAAAAAATTAAATGCTAAAGTTCTCCTGTACAAGCGTATTCAAGGTAAACATTCATTACAAAAAAATAATATAAAAAAATTTAGCATTCAAACATCTTTTCTAACTTGATTGTTGTAGCGGCTCAAAATCTTTTGACCACATTTTATGCTGTAGACCTGCACATTTTTCAACAGTGAAGAAAAATAGGTAATCTGCAGGTTGCTATTTGCATCTAACACTCCTCTACTAAACAAAAATCATAATAGACAATAGACAACCAGAGTTTGAATCTTTCATTAGGGTTTTGGGGAATAAAGAATTAGTTTGATTGCATGCATTGAGATGAGAAATAAGCAATGAGAAATTGAGATGACAAAACAGAAATGGTAAACTGATAAAGGAATCGATTCGATGGTGGGTCCACTCCACGCCTAACAGAAGATTTCTGTGGTGGCATGCCGGATAAACTCTGTTTCAACTCAAATGCAAGCAAAAGCAGTCATTTTCTATGCTTGTGCTTTTATAATAAAAACCTCTGGTCTCCAATTCATCATTTGCAGTTGTAGATAAAACTCTTCCACATGTCATCCTCCCATTCGTCCACCCGTTTCCAAAACCCTCCTTCATCCAGATAAAAAACAATATCAATTTCAGATTTGCCACATTCAAAAGCCCAATCAAACAAAGTCAGTCTTTTCGAACACCAACAAACACCATGAGTTTACGAAAAAACTGATCCTTCAGTATATCCCCTCCTCCATGGCTTCAACTCCGGCCTCCTATTCGCTTCTTCTAACCTCCACACCAGCGGGTCACAGAACCCGGAGGCTGAGGGTTTTGGCCAAAAGATCCGCCCCATTCCCATTCGGGCTCGGCAAAGGAGGTGGCGATGAAGCTGCCGGACCAGAAGACGGCAAACCCAATTCCTCTCCTTTCCGTTTCGATTTCGGCAAAGTGGCCGACGTTAAGTCTTTGATTCCCCTTCTCTCCGTACCATCTTCCGGCGGCGGCTTGTCGTTTGGCAGCACCAGACAGAAGGACCCTAGCACCGTCTTCGTCGCCGGAGCAACCGGTCAGGCCGGAATTCGAATAGCTCAGACGCTTCTCCGTGAAGGTTTCTCTGTCCGTGCCGGTGTTCCCGACCTTGGCTCTGCACAGGATTTGGCTCGTCTCGCTGTTCAATACAAGGTTACTTTCTACTATACTAATACTATAGCCTCATTTTTTACCTCCTTTTGTCTTAATTGAATCGTCACCGTTAGATCTTATCCAACGGAGAATCAAAGCGTCTCAACGCCGTCGAATCCACATTCCAAGATCCCGAATCGATCGCGAAGGCAATTGGAAACGCTAGCAAAGTTGTCGTGACTATTGGACCCGCGGAGAATGGCCCCACTGCCGAAGTCACCGCATCGGACGCCTTGCAAGTAATCCAAGCGGCTGAACTAGCAGGCGTTGGACACGTGGCGATTGTTTACGATGCGAACACGGCGTCAGCTTCGACGTACAACGTACTGGATGGGCTCTCTTCTTTCTTCACCAACATCTTCTCGCGATCTCAGCCGTTGAGTGTGGCTGAGTTTTTGCAGAAAGTAATCGAGACCAGCGTCAGCTATACGTTTATAAAGACCAGTTTGACGGATGATTATTCACCTGAGAGTGCTTATAACGTCGTCGTTTCGGCAGAAGGAAGCGCAGGTGCAATCGACTACAAAGTAATGTAATGTATGCAAATAAAAAAAAAAAATAGTTTAATCAAATATTATTTAGTTTTATTTTTTGTTTGTTTTTTAAACCAAATTTTCGTTTGTGGGTATTAAATAAAATTTTCATACTCTGTTTTTTTTTTTTTCCTATCAGGTAGCTAAATCTCAAATCGCATCATTGGTGGCCAACGTTTTCTCCAACACGGCCGTGGCAGAAAATAAGGTACATTTTTTTTTTTTAATTTACCAAGCTTGCTGATTAATTGGTCAAGAATTTTACTTCATATGCCATTTTGTTTAGTGCAAAATTCCAATTTTATTATAGTAAATTAAACTGCTTATGTTATGTGTGCTTTAAGTCTGGTAAAAAGTTTTAGAAATAATTATTAATTTGCTGTAACTCATATAATTTGAATGTCAATCTTTCACGGGGTTGACAAATCCTGTACTCCGAGCTAATGATAGCATAGCATGTCAGCTTGAGATGCAGTACAAGTCGTTCTAGATATAATTGTACTTCTCCTTGATGCCTAAACAATAATACTAGAATTTTCTTTTCTTTTATAAAAATCTTACTTTCACTAGTATAAAAGTAAAGTCTATACGTGAAGTACGTGTTCACTTATAAAATGTCATGCAATGAGATTCTTAAGCAAATCAACTTTTTAATTAAGCAAAGGCATTTTGTCTATTTCCTTGGTTAGGTGGTGGAAGTTTATACCGATCCATCAGCCACCTCGAAGCCTTTGGAAGGTGTTTTCAGGTACCCAATTGAGCAATAAGTATGCAAATGTTGTTTAGATTGCTTGTAAAGGTTAAGTAAAGCTAAATTCTACGTGAATGTGGTTTTGGTTTTAGTGCCATCCCTGTGGATGGAAGAAGAAAGGCTTATGCAGAAACAGTAGCAAAGGCAAAAGCAGAGGAAGTGGCAAGGGTAGCAGCTGAGAAAGCTCGTGAAGCTGCTCAGGCAACAAAGAAACTTGAACAAGAGGTGAAAAAGCTGTCCGAGCAAGAAGCTCAGGCTGCTAGTTTAGCCCAAGATGCTCAAGAGAAAGCAGAGGCTGCTGGGGCTTCAATAGAAAACATCTTGAACAGAGCCAAAAACATTAGCTCTGGCCTTTCTTGGGAAAAACTCAGCGCACAGCTTGCTTCCACCGTTCAAAACCCCGTTGTCCGTGAAACTCCCAAAGTTCAGGTTGCCACCGTCAGGGGACAGGCAAAAGCGCGGACGCTGCCTTCCCTGAAAGCAGTAGTCAAGCAAACAGGTCCACGGTTTCCTGCTGCTTTCAAACCGAAAGAGGATGCGAAGAAGAGCAATGGCAAACAGACGGAGGCCAAGGTTGAAAAGAGGAACGTGTTTGGTGGCCTGTTTACACAGGAAACCATATACGTTGATGATGATTGATGAGGCAGTTGTTTTGCATCCAATACCTCACGTTTCTGGCTATTTTGGTGCAGGTTTGGTAATATATGTGGTTTTTTGCTGCCGCTGCTGCTGCTGTTGTTAATAGGTGGTTTAACTTTGAGTTTAATTCGGCAAAGTAGTTGAACTGATTCTAAGTCTCTTCAATATTTATCTTTTGGAAGAAAAAAATAATTGGTTCTGTATGTTGTAAAAGTTTTTAATTAATGTGCTCTTAATTATTTATAATTTTTTATATATGCCTTTAAATAGCAGCATTTTTTTTTTTTGGTTTTTTTTTAAACCTTGATTGATTGTTAAAGGAAGGACATAAAAATGCAGAAAAAAGAGGTTCGGAAGTAATTGGGTTATTGGCTCTGCTTAAAAGGCCTGAGAATTATGCTCATATTGCACTTTGGTCTTTAAACTCTTTTTTGTTGGCATTTTGGTCCCAGAACTTCATATTTATGCTCTTTGGTATTTAAATCTATTTTTGGTACAATATATAGTAATTAAAATCTTTAATTTGAATGTCAATAATTATTAAACCATGCAGTAGACATATTGTGCTAAGGAAACGACAAAATTACAATATCATACAAAACTCCACAGGACTCTTACATGTTGCGTTAAGCTGCAAATAGCCGGCACCATATAGCATTTATAATGTAATTTTGAGCTTTTGGCAATGTTAGCTCCTAAATTTTGTGCGAATTTGTAATTTGTCCTTTGTATATCACATTTGGCACCTATGCTGCTTAAATTTAATAAATTTTGACAGCATCAGTATCAGTCATTAACACCGTTAATTTTCGTCTGTTAAATATCATGTGCAGCACATATAATTTTTACTTTTCTATAATTTAAAAGGTAAAATTAGTATTTCATTATCATTTTCTCCCTAGTTATTAAAAATAATACAGTGAAATACCTATTTTATCTTTTAAAATTATAAAAAAATTGCAAATCATGTGCAATAACGGACGAAGACTAACATATTAAGGGTTGTGACTGATGCTGTCAAAATTTATTAAGTTTAGAAAGTATAGGTGACAAATATGAATTACATAAGGCAATTTACAAACCCACGCAAAGTTCAAAGGCAACAATAGTGTCAAAAACTCTGTAATTTATAACTAAGTTAAATGTAATCTTAATACTAAGTTACCACATGCATGAACAAGAAAAAACAAGAAAATGGTCAGCTTATTATACTTTGTGTATGTAAACACAAATTGAATTAATTCTTTATATGGAATAATCAACTAGAAATTAAAATATAGTTACAACAACACGATGCATGTTGACAAGAAAAACAGCAATCACAAAGAACAATATAAGTAGCCCCAAAAAAAGCAAAAAATGGTCATAAAATTAGCAATTCGTAAAACTTTTCAGTATCTTAACTAATGTGCTGTTCCATAGTGTTACGGTATTAACCATATTGAAAATCTGAACTTTATCAAAATTATCATTCTTTAAAACTTGTTGCAATTCTTTTGTGTGTTTTCCATTGTCATATATGACTAACTTATTTTCGAATAACTGCCAAAATATTTTAACTTTAAAGTTTAGATGATTTTAGAATTCAATTACCATATCAACAGCAAAAACATCAACAGATGAGTTAGTGCTCGTTTGTTTACACATTCATTTTTAGTTTTTGGTTTTTATTTTTTTATTTTTAAAAAAGAAAAACTCGTTTGATAATCATTTTTTGTTTTTGATTTTTGAAAAAGAAAAAACAACAACTCATTTGATAACCATTTTTGTTTTTGGTTTTTATTTTTATTTTGTATAATGTTATACATAAAATCCATACTAAAAATTT